>CACRXK020001884.1:0-48554 GCA_902702795.2 Paramuricea clavata | reverse complement strand
TTCCCGCATTCCCCCATTCCCGCATTCCCCCATTCCCGCATTCCCCCATTCCCGCATTCCCCCATTCCCGTATTCCCCCATTCCCGTTCCCTATTTTAAAGATAGCCAATGGGGGATTGCGGGAATATAGGTTAATTAATTTTTCTTGAAATTTCTAGAAATAGAAAGATTTAAATACGTGTTGAAAGGAAATCCAATGTATTGCAATTATTTAGATGAAACTTTTGGCGTGCACGGGCACTTTATTAATAATAATATTATAATTAAATAAAGTAAATATAATTATATATATATATATATATATATATATATATATATATATATATATATATATATATATATTAGTTGTGTAATTGTACACTCTGTAATATGTTAAGATGAAAATGTTCTAGAGTGTGTATTATATAATTTCCATACCCAGCGCAAGCAGAAAGATGTTGTCTGCCGCGGCTGGGTCTCGAACCCCCGACCTTCGAATTACTAGATCGACGCTCTACCTACTGAGCTACACGGACAGACGGATTTAAGACTGGAAATAATGAAATATATACTGAATGTCATAAACATACTCTTTTTTAATTAATATAGACGAGTATGTTTATGACATTCAGTATATATTTCATAATTTCCAGTCTTAAATCCGTCTGACCGTGTAGCTCAGTAGGTAGAGCGTCGATCTAGTAATTCGAAGGTCGCGGGTTCGAGACCCAGCCGCTGCAGACAACATCTTTCTGCTTGCGCTGGGTATGGAAATTATATAATACACACTTTAGAACATTTTCATCTTAATATATATATATATATATATATATATATATATATATATATATATATATATATATATATCTTTAATCTTTAATAAAATTATTTAAACACGGTAACCTGTTCAGCAGATATAATATTTACAGCGCTGGTTTTCAAAGGGCCGTGTGTTTACAACAATAATATAAAAAGGACAAAAAGAATATAACTATTTACAATGAATTGATACGGATGAATTAAGTAATTGCCGTTTAAACTACAAAATTGAAAGATTGTTATAATTTTCAATAGTTTCACTTGGAAGTTCGTTCCAGGACTTAGCAGCTCTATACGAGAAACTTCGTTTGAGAAAATTTGTCTTAGGTTTGGGTAGGTTGAATTTAATTTGATTGCTTCTTAGATTGTAATTGTCATTTTGACTTCCTGAAAACAATTTTTCAAGGTATCGAGGTAATCGACCAGTTAGTACTTTAAATGTCATTATTAACTGTCGTTGTTTTAGAAGTTCTTCTATTGGAAGCCAATTAAGACTATCTAGCGTTTGCATGGAACGAACCTCGTATGTGTCCCCTGTTATCACACGCGCTGCTCTCTTCTGCAGTATAAACAATTTATCAATTATCGAACAACATCCATCATTCCAGATTGTTGAACAATAATTGAAATGAGGCCACACTAAGGCATTGTAGACTTTTATCAGACTATCTCTATTGACAAACAATTTTGCTCTTTTCAGAAGGGCGATATTATTTGAAATTGTTTTACATTGCATTTCATTATGTTTATTCCATTTTAGCTGGTCGTCAAGGATCATGCCTAGTGACTTTTTTTGGTAAACTCGCTTAATGTTGTTTCCCCCTAATGTTAGTACTGGGCTATTTTCAATTCAAGCTAAGCGACGTCTTGATCCTATTATCATAAATTCACTCTTTTTCATATTTAATGAGAGCTTGTTAGCTGTCAACCACCTATGAACATTTTCAATGTCTTTATTAAGTTTGATCTCAATTTCATATGGACTAAACCCTTCACAATATATATACATTAATATTAATATTAATACTAATAGCAACTAATTTAACTGTCTATTCCAATATTTAGCATATTTACAATTATTGTACATCAGGCCCGTAGCTGGCGGGGGGGGGGCCTGGGGGGGGCAATGCCCCCTCACTCGGTGTGGCAGTGCCCCCCAGTGCCCCCCCCCCCACTCGGAAATTGGGTCTGAAAAATTTAGAGAAAGGGCCTGGAAACAAATTGTAATAATGGAAAAATTCTGTAAAATTTGTGGAAAATTTTGTGATTTTGGAAACATTTTGTTAGGTTTCGGAAAAATTGAGTTTGTCCGGAAAAATTGGTATGTCCGGAAAAAATTTTTGACCCCTAAAATGGTACACTGACCGAAATTTTTTGGCGAGGGGGGGGGAGGTCGACAAAATAAATTCCGGAAAAAAATTTTTCGTCCGTTTCCGTCCATTTTTTCTGCAGTGAGTGCCCCCCCAGAAATTGAGAGCCAGCTACGGGCTTGTTGTACATATATAAGACTAAAAAGCATGCAATGCATAAAACATCAATACAGCATCGATAAAACTTCATGAACTGTTGACTGTCGTTTGAAGAGTAGATTTTCAAATTTAATATTATAAGTTTTTGACGTTACTTTTTAGTAATATTTAAATTTTCAAGAACACCTTGAATAATATTGTAATAATCTTACAGAGTGGCATACTCCGTTTGCAAATGCATAGTTATAAAACACTTAAAATATAGATATTTTTAATATACCGTTTTATATTATTAAAACACTACGAAAAGTGCTTCTACCGTAGTTCGACTATTTTTTCTTGTTTTCGAAGTACTGTTGAAACATTTGCTTTTCACGAAGAGCTTTCGTGTTTGTATTTCGTCTTTTGTTCGTCCGGTTTTAATCATATTTTCATCGCGACATCGCCCATAAAGGCCGTAAAGGCGTAATAGAAGTTGTTTTTGAAAACGAAGTCGAAGTGGTTATTCGTTTAACATCGGTTTGCTATTCACGTACGCCGTACGGCAACTTGATCTTGTTACTTGAAAGTTGAAAATTTAAATTTTTATAAAATAAACTGACCATAACCACCAACCCTTCTCTCACCCTAAAAACAAAAGTTGGAAAAAAATTCAAAAACTTTAACGGCCAAAACCGGTTCGGACCCGACCTCGCTTCACTTCGTACGCACGCAATGCCTTTACCGAGTACGCTACTTGCTCGCTTTTTAAACACATTTGTAAAAAAACATTTTATATATTTACAGAAATGTAAGATTCGATTCGGGGTTTTTTTAAATTTGCATGCTTTTTAGTCTTTTATAAGTACAATAATTGTAAATATCCTAAATATTGGATTTGACAGTTAAATTAGTTGCTATTAAACTCTCAAATTGTTTATTAATTTAAACATTTATTGACTAGGATGAGAGAAGGGTTGGTTGGTGGTTTAATATGGTCAGTTTATTTTATAAAAATTGAAATTTATTCATGATTAAGTTGCCGTACAAATAGCAAACCGATGTTAAACGAATAGCCACTTCGTTTTCAAAAACAACTTCTATTACGCCTTTACGGCCTTTACGGGTGATGTCGCGATGAAAATATGATTAAAACCGGACGAACAAAAAACGAAATACAAACACGAAAGGTCTTCGTGAAAAGCAAAAGTTTCAAGAGTACTTCGAAAACAAGAAAAAATAGTCGAACTACGGTAGAAGCACTATTCGTAGTGTTTTAATAATATAAAACGGTATATTAAAAATATCTATATTTTAAGTGTTTTATAACTGTGCATTTGCAAGCGAAGTATGCCACTCTGTAAGATTATTACAATATTATTCATGGTATTCTTGAAAATTTAAATATTACTAAAAAGTAACGTCAAAAACTATAATATTAAATTTGCATGCTTTTTAGTCTTTTATAAGTACAATAATTGTAAATATCCTAAATATTGGATTTGACAGTTAAATTAGTTGCTATTAGTATTAGTATTAATATTAATATTAATATATATATATATATATATGTTTTCGTTTATTGTTGCAACTCATCTATTATATACAATTAAAAAAGGTAAAAAAGTATACTGAATTTTCGGTCACTAACTGCGACCTTCCTCAGAGTTAACTAATGTCAAGTTGATTGAACAAGTTTTAAAAACTTAGCGTATGCAAATTTACAAGGTATGCAACAAAGGCAAATAAGTTTGCGGGAAAATTCTACGCTCATTAACTGCCATTGTCTCCTTTGTTGAGTGTAATGACTCGAGAAATATACGTTTATCATAATTATGTACGCCCCTCTCTAAAATTTCTACATCCCCAGAGCATACTTCGTGTCCAGTTCGTTCTGCATGTTCCTTTATAGCCGACTCAATCTGCGGTCTTGTTCCCGGTTTATGTTCAGCCCAACGGGATTTCCATGATCTTTTACTTTCTCCAATGTAAAGGAAATTACATGTTTTACATTTGAATTTGCAAACAATGCCTTTGACTTGAGTTTCTGATGGTCTGTCTTTCGGTTTTTTGAATATTCCACCCAATGTTGTTAGTGGCTTATACGCTGTTCTGATGTTGGCACCAGTCAAGATTCGTTTGACTCTCTCAGAAACGCCTTTGACATATGGAATACATGCATAGCCTTTGGGCTCAGTAACAGAAGCGATGGTGGAAAATATATATATTGGTGGAAAATATATATATTGGCGATGGTGGAAAATATATATATATTGGGTGCGATGGTGGAAAATATATATATTGGGTGCGATGGTGGAAAAGATATGTAGATGATAGCAACGCCTGTGTAAAACAATCGGACATTTCAATATTTCACAATCATCTAAATACTATCAACCCACATATACAATTTACTCTTGAAATGCCTGTTGTTACAGAGAATCAGCAAACCATAGCGTTCCTGGATACCGAAATTATAACCACAACATCTGGTGATGTTAATGTTAGCGTATATCGAAAAAGTTCTCACACGGACAAATATTTGTTATATAATTCACATAACCATGTAAATGACAAGAAAGCTGTAGTAAAAACATTATTAGATCGCGCAAAGACAATCCCAACGAATTCCGTATTGCAAGCCCAAGAGACTGAAAATGTGATTGAAACATTAAAATTAAATGGCTATCAAAAGCGTTTCATTGAGAAAGTTGTTGCGAACAACCATCAGACTAACACAAATGCTGAGTATGAAATTCGTGGATCGACATGTCTTCCTTATGTTAACGGAGTTTCAGAAAAAGTAAAAAGTATTTTAACCAATGCAGGAGTTCGGGTCGCGTTAAAACTAATACTAACTTTGGGGAATATTTTTCGCAAGCCCAAACAAGACCGTCAGAAGACAGAACAAAAGCTATTGTATACAAATACAAATGCAGAGAATGTCCATTTACATATATCGGTGAATCAACGAGATGTTGGGCGACAAGGTGGTTAGAACACAAACCGGGAGTTAGAAAGAGAATTTTTTCGACAATAAAGGAACACGCTGAATGCACTGGTCACAACGCTGCAAAATCAGACGCTGTAATATTAGAAAAGGGAGTTAAGAACTACGAACAAAGGATTTTCTTAGAGACTTTACATTCCACTCTTAGTGAAAACACGGCTAATGAACATGCCGAATTTCCGGCTTGTTATTCTATATTAGCAGATGAAATCAAGCGGAACGATAAACATTATATATAGAGGTGTAATGACTCTTGCCATATACTCTGATGAAGGCTTGCAGCTCGCAGCCGAAAATTTAGTTTTTAATTTTACTAGTTTTTATTTCAAATAAAATGTTTTTAACTAGATCAGCTACAAACCTTAGAAAAGTTATCATGTATTCTACTGATCGCCTCAACAGCATATATATATATATATATATATATATATATATATATATATATATATATATATATATATATATATATATATATATATATATATATATATATATATTCCAATGATTCTGTCAACTGATTCAAGTCATACCTAAGCAATAGAAATCAACTTACCGCCCTGGGGCCGGTTGTATAAAAACGTAGTTAGCGCTAACTGCAGTTAAAAAGTAGTTAAAAAGCCTTAAAAAATAGTTAACTTTAATCACGTAGTTAAGCCGGTTGTATAAAAGTGTAGTTAGCCTTAACTGCAGTTAAAAAGTAATTAAAGTTAACTATGCTTTAGGGTATAGTTAACTGTCCAAAACGTAGTTAAAAATGGCGTTTGTATAGGAGTGAACAACATTTTTCAGTAAAACAACAATGAAAAGCAACGGTTACCTGAGATTTTTAATCGCTATCTTCCCTGTGAATGTTTCCTGACAATATAAACTCTTCAAACGCTATCGCTTTGGTGTTTTTAGGAAAACAGAACATATTTTTGCACAGGACGAATTCTCGAAGACGAAGTATGGTCCATTACAGCAAGAAACACTGATATATAATTGCCAAACAGCTATACCTTGGTTTAACATAGGCATCTCAAGGAAAACTGCATTCTTTTATGATTTTTGTGGCGGTTTTTCCTTGTTTTCTTGTATATTTTTCACTGTTTTCTAGTGTTTTGAATAAAATTCCCGCCTATTTGCAAAATACGAGTCCACAATCATGTTGAAAATGAAAAACACTGTTTCCTCCTTCAAACACGTTCCTGTCGGAGTTCCTCAATGTAGTGTTTTGGGTCTACTATTATTTCTTATTTTTGTTAATGATTTGCCTTATTGTATCAACCATTGTGTAATTTCCTTATACCCTGACGACACTGTGATATATTTTTCTTCAAACAATGCTTGCGATCTTGAAATGAAATTAAATAAATTCCGATCTAAAACACTTATGCATGCGCAGATGGTTTAACGACAATCTTCTGACACTTAATAGGGCCATTTATACGGAACAAAATAAGACGCGACTTACATAAGACGCGACTTAGGTAAGACGCGAGTTCGTATAAAAGGTACAAAATTCTTATGTAAGACGCGTCTTGGATAAGACGCGTCTTACATAAGAACAGGTCTTTTAGCTGTTCTTATTTAAGTCGCGTCTTAAATAAGAAATTTTGGACAAAAAGTCTAACTACACATGCCAGAAACTTGAAACAACGTAACATTTAATGCCTTGCATATTAAAACAAAAACAACCAAAACAACATTATAGCTATAGCAAATAAATAAGACCAAAGCCGTAGAGAACCATTTATGCGATAACTCCACTTATTTAAGTCGCGTCTTATGTAAGTCGCGACTTATTTTGTCACGTATAAATGGCCCTAATGTCTCCAAGTGTAAATTTGTAATTTACGGAAGTTCTCGCAAAGTTGCAAAATTTGACAACGTTTCCATCACGGTTAACGATTCCATACTTGATAGAATTGACTCCTTCAAATACTTAAGAGTTACAATTCATCAAAACTTAACCTGGTCAGAACATATCGACAGCATCAGCAAGAAGTTTAATCAACGCCTTGGTCTCATTCGCCGCATAAAATTCTTACTCCCTATTCAAGCCAGACTCACCCTCTACAACAGCCTAGTCCTCCCTCTATTGGACTACAGTGATATCGTGTGGGGAAATAAAAACAACTCCACACTAATAAACCACCTTCAAGTTCTGCAACATAACGCTGCGAGACTTATCCTTGATCTTCCTCGCCATTCCTCCGCTACCGAAGACCTTGAAACTCTAGAGTGAAACCCCTTTACCTTCGTCGAAAATACCACTGTTGTATCACCGTCTTTAAATGTCTTAACCATCTAGTCGAGTTTGATTTTAACCTTACCATAATCTCCCGTATACATAGCCATAAAACACGCCAGAATAACAATTACTACCTTCCACGCCCACGTACGAATTGGGGAAAACAGCAATTCACTTATCACTCGGTATCGGAATGGAACTCTTTACCTATTGAACTGAAACAATCTACTAATCTTAATCTCTTTAAATCCAAACTAAAACAATTTTTCTAATTAAGTTGAACAATCCACCTAATTAAGTTGAGTTTTTTCTAACTATGAAGTATAATTATATATAATCCACTTGTAAATATCTTATGGTGTTTAAATAAGCATAGACGTATAGTTTACGAATACCATGTATAACATAGATATATATTACAGGACCTCCCTGAAAAACACTTCGGTGAGTGGAGCTTCCTGAATAAATATTATTATTATTATTATTTAATTATAATATTATTATTAATAAAGAGCCGGTGCACGCCAAAAGTTTCATCTAAATAATTGCAATACATTGGATTTCCTTTCAACACGTATTTAAATCTTTCTTTGGCTAGAAATTTCAAGAATAATTCATTAACCTATATTCCCGCATTCCCGCATTCCCCCTTTCCTGCATTCCCCAATTCCCGCATTCCCCCATTCCCCGATTCCCGCATTCCCCCATTCCCGCATTCCCCCATACCCGCATTCCCGTTCCCTATTTTAAAGATAGCCGCTCCGGAGGTGTTCCGTTTCCAACTGTTCCGGACTGTTCCGTTCTATTCCGGTGGTCTTCCGGGCTGTTCCGTGCTGTTCCGCAGGCGTTCCGTGCTGTTTCGGAGGTGTTCTGGGCTGTTCCGGAGGTATTCCAGACTGTTCCGTGCTGTTTCGTCATGTCCCTAGGTGTTCCGGACGGTTCAGTAGGTGTTTCGGGCTGTTCCGTGCTGTTCCGATTTGTTTTGGAGGTGTTCCAGACTGTTCCGTGCTGTTCCGCCATGTTCCGTAGGTGTTCCAGACTGTTCCGTAAGTGTTCCGCGCTGTTTCGTAGGTGTTTCGGGCTGTTCCGCGCTGTTCCGTAAGTGTTCCGGGCTGTTCCGTAGGTGTTCCGGGCTGTTCCGTAGGTGTTCCGGGCTGTTCCGTGCTGTTCCGGGCTGTTCCGGTGTTCCGGATTAGTGTTCCGTGTTTTAGTACATGCCCAATTGATACGCTCCAAATGCTCTTGCCACAAGTTCAACCTTTTTTCTACTCTGCTTTAATCCACGTAGTTTAAGGAAATCCTCAAGCTTCTGCTCAGGTTGATTTGTAGTCATACTGTAAACAGCCGCCAAAGTAATATGAATAGTCGCAATATAATCTCCAATCAAAACATGAAACATAAACAGCTGAAACTCTCAAAATCTCTCAATATATGCCCTTCGTATTCGCTTACTTTCATATAAAGTTTTATATCTCTTAATATATCTCACAGCATGCAATATATAAATGTGAGGTTGACATTAGTATCAGGTTACACTCTCGCACCAGGTCGTATTTCTTCTTTCCCGGCGGCTTTGTTTTCTTGTTTTTAAACATGATTTTTTGGAAGGTGGTTTGTTTAAACAAACAGAGACGTAGAAGCTCTGTTTTCACATGCTTTCTTTGTCGAGAATCCAATGTAAACAGCTCGCCGAAAGGTGACGAAGAAATCGTCATTTTCACTGATTTCCCCCAATTAGATTCCATCGAAATTTTTACCAAATGTTTGAAAATACACACAGATCAGCCAGAATACGTGAACTATCTTTTAATATAGCATGAGAAAATAAAAATATGTTCATACAAAATTATTGCTGATCCAATAGCAATTTGTATGGGAGCCATATTGGCGACGCGGTCGCCCCAATATTTTCGCACCCCCGGCAATATGGCGGAATACCGTAAACCTTGAAAGGGTCTAGCAAGTAAATCAATGCAAAGATTAAGTGGCATACTATAAGATTATATATAACGTGAACCAAAGGCAGAGCAGAAACATGTGAAATGAAAGTGCCTTTTGAACCCGGGAGAACATAAGAACAATAGAGCATATGATCATACGTTTTTATTACTTGATGTTGCTATAAAAATCTGTTTAGCATATTTTTTTATAATTTAAGAGCAAACAGAAATCAAATTTAGCAAGTATATATTTTGACGTATATGTGATACATTCGTACAAGTTGATTGTACGGAACACTCACTCATTGCGATCGAAGTGTAAAGTGCGAAAGTGCAAGCATGTGATATGATACTTTTCCCTCACCCGCTTAGGCAATCAATTTTCAGTGAGCCACGTGACCAGCTATTACCAGGGTCTTTCCTTCTCACGAGGGAAGAGTCTGGGAACGAGGTGGCTATAGAAAAAGCCTTCTGAATGGTATTGAGCATGCCCATTCTTTCCTAGTTGCAACCATTATGCCTGAACAACTAGATTGAGTCTTGCTTAATAAAGCTCACTGTTATATGGCTAGGGTGGTATCACTACAATGAAATATGAATGTTCTTAATGTATTCTTTCTTGTAGTATTGAATTAATATTTAGTCACTCAATATTTTCTTAAACCTGTTCGTTACACACTGCAGGTTTCAGGCTGAATACAACTGTTTTGATGACCAAAGTCGTTTCTGAGTGGATAGATTGCGTCATCCAATGTGCTACTGAATCATGCTGTAGATCAATCAACTTTAAAAAGACCTCAGAAGATGAACCGAATTGTGAATTGCTGCATAACGTAATATACAATACATCTGAGGAATTACTGGAGAGAAACACGTCTTATGATTATGCTTATCTTATAAACCCACAAAAGGTAAAAATCTAAATGTTGCCTAGATAAGAAAACTAAACTAGATCGGAGAATCGGAATCTGTATACCTCTCCCAGCTATGTAGCATGCATAGATTATGCAATGGCCTAATTACGCGTTCATTGAGGTTTAATACTGTATCCGGAAAAGAAAGACAAACTTCTGCTGATTTCTCGACATTTAACTTTCATCCAAATTCAAACAACGTTGATCAACTTGTCTTTGCCCAATGTCCATTAGTCATAAATCTTGGTATTAATACGTTTGATTGATTTTGAGTTACCGTGTTGACAGACGTAACCTCCTGGCTGAGGTGAAAACACGTATATGCTATTTATATCTCTAAAGTCATCAAACTATTTTTCTCATCCAATAATCAACCAATAAAACGATATATCAATCTCATACGGCCTTTATTTCAAAGAGGATGTTGATGGATTATATCGTGTGTCGTGATTGCTCAATTTCGGTTACTGTCAGTCGTGAAAACACTAAACATTTTACCGTGAAACATGAGGAAAAAAATACTGCTTGTCGTTTCAGAACAGCAGGTTCAAAGATTTAACGTTAAAATACCAATTATTTTGCGTTAAAATACAAATATTTTTTACCGTTTACTGATTTTCAGACCCAAATCTAGACCCTCTTCGAACATAGTCTATCAACATATGATGATCTATTTCTAAACTATCTATTTCTGTAGGAATATAATTCAAGCTGTTCTCAAAAGGTTGTGAAGGGAAAATTCTCAGGTAATGTAGACATAATTAGACCAATAACATTATAGTATGCATGGATGAGTTATTACATGTCTGGTTGAATTGAAGGAAAATTTCCCCTTTCCAGGAAATCTAATGGTCCACCTCTATTTTGCGATAATTATTTATCCAATGTAATCTATTTGCATCATAATGCCAGCTAAACATTTATGTCCTTGAAACCACGTAACATTGCCAATATCAAAGTTGTATGCTTGTAATTTAAACCACGATAACCCAGGTTACTTTAATTTTACCTCTTGCTGTTAAGTCTGCCTGCTATAATTAGATTTTACTAGCTCAAGCATGTAACCACTCAAATTTATGTACGTCAGTTTAACTTAATGCCGTGTAATCCATAATATGACCAATATGTTATTATTACAATGATTAAAAATAGTATTGCTGATCATTTAAGGAAAGCAACAGTAAAAAAAACGGAATTATTATAGCATAGTAACCCTGATAATAGTAAACTTTGTTATTAAACTTCATTTTGTTTGTTGTTTGGCACTGCAGACAACCAGCCAAGCTTGAAAAAGGATCTGTTCTAGAAAACACAGTCGATAGCTTTTTTGTTATGCACATAAAACAATGCAAAATAACATGGAATATAGTGCTTTATTATACATTTAATATGTATTCTCGTTTCTAATTGGTCAGAAAGCACCGGCTAATTTTCGGTATTCGGCATTTATTACGTATTTTCCGCCGATGACGTCATCAGCGTCCAATAATTGTTTTTTTGGATCGAACTTGCATCCAAAAAAAAAATTATTGGACTCTCTCGTGCCCAAACCCTTGCGCGGCCAAAAGCTTGAACCTATAAGCGCGGGGAAAAAAACAAACAATGGCCGACAGCAGATTTGCTTCGCTGAATGAAAGTGAACTCTCCAAATTATTGGCAGATAAGGATAGTGAAAGCACGAAAAAAGCCACAAAGGGGTAAATAGAAGTAGAAATATAATATTTAGCTGACCTTTGACTTTGTGCAAGGTATTTGATATTCAAATTGTACTTTTCCTACTTCATGAACAGGAATCGTCCTATACGTTTCTCATGTCTTTAAATGTATAATAAAACAATTATTGGATTCTGCTTTCGCATGATATCAAGAATTATTCAGACCTCGGTCTATGTTATCCGCCTCAGCTTCGCTTCGGCAGATAACATTGACCTCGGTCTGAATAATTCTTGATATCATGCTCAGCCTCATCCAATAATTGCTTATAATTTGAAATTGAAATGGTTGTCAACCGTAATTTGTTTATTTATATCCAGAAATTTGAAGTTATTTCCTGGAACATTGAATGGGATTTCTCTCAAGTGCTGTATTTCATATCTATGTTTTGTTTTAATTGGCTCACCATCGACTAATTAACATGTTACGACTAATAGTTCGCGGACAATCTTCATTCATTTTCCAAATGATACGCGACATAGTCCAAATGCATCAAAATAATCCCCCTGTTGTGACCCGATATCGTTCACTTTCATTAAGCATATCTTAGATCTGAAATATTTTGAAAGGACGTAACACTTTCAAGCACGCTGAGTTCAAATCCGAAAAGTTCCCACTCCGTAGACCCACAGTTTTCTCACAAAATGCTATTTTATCTTCAATAATTTCACGACAAATTTTTCATTGTTCAACGACACGGATCGATAGCGATACACGAATATGTCACTCAAAACAAAACTTTTTAACTGTCACTTATTAACAAAAGACCGGTTTTTCTCAAATCATTTTGAGTTATGCAATCTTATGCGCATGCTTGTTGGACGTAAAGGCCCTGTCACACTATTGCGTATGACAGAAACGTATGACAAGCGTATGAAAATTAATGAAATAATTTTCATACGCACAAAAGTCCTTTGAAATGCCAGCGTATGAGGCGTACATCTGGCGTAGCTCTAGCGTATTCAGCGTGTGCCTAGAGTATGTTTATCGTATAAACCATACGTTCGATACGCACAAAATTTTTGAACATGCTTAAAAAAAATTTTCTGCCTCGCCGTATGCCAGCGTATGCCACCGTACGCGACTGTGCTTGAAACGTATACAACCTATGCCTAACGTACCCCTAGCGTATGTCAGCGTATACCGGCGTATGAGTGATATTTTCATACACTGGCATACGCTAGTACGATAAGCAATAGTGTGACAGAGCCTTAAACAACATATCTTGTCTACAACTTTGAGAAAGTGCAGATAACGCTTTCTAAAATCCTCAGTTCTAGAGATATCTATGCAAAATCACAAGGACATTAATGCGAAGTCTTTTGGCTATGTCACTGGCCTGAAATATAACGATTTTAACGCGATCAAGGTATTTAAAACAAAAGTAACACGAAGCCACCGTTAACGTAACGGCAAAGACAACGCTAAAATGAAATATTGTCGATTGGTTGCTGGTAGAACACTTACGACAGGATCAAACTTATAAATAACCTTTAAACTATAAAAATAAATGTTCACATCAAAGACAAAAATCAATCCCAAAGTATAAAATATGTTCTGTAAACGAAGTGGAGAAATGTCTGCATGAGCTGTTGGTTTAGTAATTTCAACGTATATGGAAGCCCTCGATCTTTCCAATAATATTCGCTTATCGCACTGTATAACACCAACTGATGTAATAGTTCAAATACAATGATAAGTTATCTCTTGAATTACATCTCAGAAACTGTGTTGGAAATTTAAATGCTGATCCATTACATATAACTTACCGATTTACATCGTTGTGTAAAACATTTTGATCGCATGTAAGCAATTATTTCTCAGCCCAGAGACATAGACTTAGCATTAACGTCCTTGTAATTTTGTAGAGATAGATCCAGAACTAAGCGGGATATTAGAAGGAATTATCTGTAACTTCTCAAAGTTGTAGAGTAAGACGTGATATGTTGTTTACGTCCAACACGCATAAGACTGCATAACTCAAAATGATTCGAGCAAAACCGGTTTTTGGTTAAAACTAAGAATGGCTAATAGGAATCGGGTCCTTTTGAGTGCATAATCGTGTATCGTCATCAATCCGTGTCGTTGAACAATAAAAAAATTTGCTGTGAAATTAGTGAAAAAAAATAGCAGTTTGTGAGAAAACTACTGGTCTACGGAGTGGGAACTTTTCGGAATTGAACTCAGCGTGTTCGAAAATGTTAGTTCCGGTAAAAATATTTCAGATCTAAATCGTTTTCTAGCCACTTTTCGAGGTCACAACGCACGGACTAAAATACGACACAGCAAAAAAGCCCGGCAAAACAAGCTGCCGGTTCACTTTGTGTTACAGGCAGGTAACAAGAGTACATCACTAGGGAAAAAATGTGAAATCCATGCTTTGAAATTTGCAATTGCACCACTAAATCCATAGTATATACATATTATTTCGATACTATATATCCATAATATGGAAATATACAATCATTATCTATTATCAAAGTCCATTCTATTTCCAATAAAGGTCCATACAATTTCCATTCTATGACCTTCTATGCATGGATTTTTAATTTTTATTCCTGTGCATGAGTCAATATTACAAGGTCGATTATCATCCGTGTTTCACAACATATTCCCGTTTAGCAAGAACAGTTTTAGAGACCTTACGATTGAGAACGGGAACGCGACGGCATCGGCTACCAAGACCATAAATCATTGAAAAGAATTGAACAATTAAAATATATGAATAATGTAGACATTGTTCTCGCTCTGTTTACAACGCCAAATCACATATTTTCAAGTCTTGATACAACTGGGGCCTTTCAAGCCACAACAAGGACAACTTCAAACTGGGTTTAGCAGAAATCTCCCCAAACACAAAACCCATGTTTTCAAGTTTTAAGACTGTTATTAAATTCATACGATTGATAATACACCACGAACTATCTTTACTACCATTTATTTGAGGGAGTTTGTTTTGGGCTTCGTCGTCGCATTGCCGTCCTAAAGGTTTCTTTTGGCTGGTATGAAAAATAGTATGGTGGCGCAATAGTGTACGTAGGAAGTTTTATGACACTACTGTTCATAGATTTTTGATATCTTTAAATATTTAAAATAAAACGTTATAACTTACCATTCTTAACCTACAGGTATATGTATTTTAACAAATAGATGCAGCACTAATAATATCTTGATTCTCATTACGATATCACTTTAAGTCATTCGAATGAAGATAACCAATCAACTCAGCCAATTATAATAGAATTGCAGCATCAAATACTGAATTTTAGAGAAATCCAATTCGTCGAAATGGCGTTATAAAAAACGCCAATTGCACCACAAAAAAATTAAAAAAATAGGGCAATAACTCTCACCTCCCGATGAGCACATTCCGATGACATTTTGTGTGTTTTTTCCTTGTAACAAAAAATACCATTGACAGTCACTTGCCAGTCATATGATATGTGCAAAACTAATTTCGTATCATTGCGATACACGATAACTCAATGTGTAGAGCGGTAATCTAGAAACCGAATATGCGAAATCGGATCTCTCTCCAGGCAACGAATATTTCGTTGCCTGTACTCGGCTGTGCCAAAATAACCCCAAGGCCAACGGCGATAAGCGCGGTCCCGGGCGTAAGCCCGGGCCGAAGATACTAATCCCGGGCATTAGCGAAGTCTAATGTTCATCAATAATCGCGGGCGCATGGGTTACCGTCCGTGGGTGTTCATCCTCACTGATCTCAAAATATAGCGGGCAGTCATGAATTGCAAACACTGATTGGTCCAATTTAAAATTTGTATTATTTTTTTATTTTATTTTATTTAACTTTGCCAAGTAACATGCAACATATAACACCACTGATTTACAACAACATATAATAATATGTGTTTCATTGGCAGGGTGCACGCAACAGTTTTCACCAATTACAGCGGCCCCATTAACTATTTTAATACTATACAACAATATACAACGAACATAAATCTAATAACAACACGATATTTGACAGGACAGATTACGAGACTTGTTACAAGACAAACATATAGATTTCCATGTCCTTGGATCATCAACGTTAAAAACGTCTTCCAACGCTAACTTGTAATATTTTGAAAGTCCGTTTTTTAATTGTCCTAAACTAATGTTATTGCTTGTCAAACTTTTTGGTAATGCGTTCCATAGTCTCTTTGTTCGGTTGAGAAATGACCTTTGGTAGGTAGTGGTCTTGCATTGTGCCGTTGTGATTGACAGATGATTGGGATTAGACGACCTGGTTTGTCTTCTGTTGTTATTGGGTGACGACTGTATTAAATTACTGTCAATGGTCATGATACCATGCGTTAATTTGTAGAAGGTTACCATATCTAGAAATTCATGCCAGTAGCACAATGGAAGGAGATCTGAGAGTGCAAGTCTCTGGTTGTAGGTTGTGTCACAACGGAAGGGCAGATTCAGGATGTACTTTGTTGCGCATCTTTGAAGTCTTTCCACGCGTTTAATTAAGGTTACTGATTGTGGTGCCCAAATTTGAGATCCATAGCATAGCTGGGAACGAACAAGACATAAATATAGTCTGCGGCGAACCGTGATATCTTTGATGTTTAAGGTTGATCTTCGGACATATCCTAGCATTTTGGTGGCTTTGTTGCACAGGTGGTCAACTTGTTTAGACCAAATCAGAGTAGAAGATGTTAAAACTCCAGGATCTCGTTCACAGTCCGTGCATTCTAGGATGGTATCGTTAAGTTTGTATGGATAAGTAATTTTATTGTGCTTTCGGGTGACTCTTAAGACTTTGCATTTGGTGTTATTTAATTCGAGGTTAATAGTGCTTGAGCTTTCTTGGAAGTTTGACAGATCATTCTGTAGAGCAGACGCATCAGAGATCGAATTGATGGTCTTGAAGATCTTGGTATCGTCCGCGAATATAGCAATCCTTGAATTGGTCACGGAATTGGAGAGATGATTCTCATATAGAAGGAACAATAATGGACCGAGGATGGACCCCTGCGGCACTCCTGATGTTACTGGAAGCGGCCTCGACGTTGCTCCAAGAACGGTCGTTTGTTGATATCGGTTGGTCAGATATGAACCGAACCATTTGAGAATGCTTCCTCCAAACCCGAATTCACGAAGGCGATGTAACAGCTTTGCGTGGCTCACTTTATCAAAGGCCTTTGACATGTCTAAATAAAGTACGTCAATTTGTTTACCACGATCTAAGTCACGGCCAATGTGATCAAGGACTTCGATGAGTTGGGTGATGCAGGATTTTTTCGGCACAAAACCGTTTTGGCAAGGGTTTATCTGATCATAAGCATGATGTTTGATGTTGTTAAATACACAACGTTCGAGGGTTTTTGATATAAGGGACAGTAGTGAAATTGGTCGGTAATTTTCTACCTCCGCTTTTTCTCCGTGTTTGTAAACAGGGACCACGTTAGCGAGTTTCCAATCGTCAGGCACAACGCCAATACGTAAAGACTTGTTGAAAAGAGAACAGAGAGATGGTGCAATCTGCGCGGCTGTCTCTTTCAGTAGGCGGGCTGGAATATTATCTGGGCCATGTGCTTTATTATGGTCTAAATTCATTATCACAGCTAGTACTTCTTCCTCCGATAATGTGATATTCTCAAACTCTACGTTATGCAGACGATCACCATGTTCAAGGGCGACGTCCGAGTCAGAGGAGAAGATGGAAACAAAATATTCATTGAACATGTTCGCTATATCGGTGTTACTGTTCGCGTGCTTTCTTTCACTGTCATTGACTTTCGTGGAAACTTTTCCTGGAATGTTGGAAACTTTTGACCTCGTCTTAAAAAAGGACCAAAAGCGTTTTGGGTTGTGATCACGATTGGCGCAGATTTTGTTCATGTATTCAAGTCGACTGTCACGCAACATTCGCTTGATGGTGGAGCGGAGGCTTTTAAATTGATCTCTTAGGTAGTCACTTGGTGAACTAGATCTTTTGATTTTCATTCTCAACGAGTTTTTCTTCTTAATTAAATGAAGAATTGTACTATTCATCCAAGGAAGAGACTTTCGACCTTTTAAATTTGCAGTTGGAACAAACTGCTTCACCGCCGCAAGAAACGAATCTTTCCATTCCGACCAATCTTTATTAATATCGCCATGATCAGATATTTTCTCCTTGAGGTTAAGTGATTGAAGATGTGCTCGTAGACCATCAAAGTCAGCTCGACGATAATTAAATACGGTTCTTTTTACTTTTGGTAATGGATTGCATGCCGTGATTAGATCAAACATGATTAGGCTATGATCTGTGAAGATTCCCGCATCAGTTGGTTTTAAGACTTCGCTTATCTTTATCTTGTCAGGAATACTAGTAATTAAGAGATCAAGTACATTGTTTTCTCTGGTGGGAATGTTATTGATTTGCTCCAGGAAAAAGTCATCCAGAATTTCAATAAATTTCGTTTCGTTCACGCCTACGGAGATTTCCCGCGAGTTCCAGCACGCGCGCGGTAGATTGAAGTCGCCAGCGAGAACAAGTTTTGAATGACGTGAGCAAACATCGTTAAGAAAATTTTCAAAATTTTCCATCCAAATTTTGTCCGCGTTTGGTGGACGATAACAAGAGCAAATAAGTATGTTCGAGTCCGATATTGTTGTTAATTCCACCAAAACAATCTCCAGATTCTGATCATGCTTAATTTCACGCACAGTTTTAAATAATCCCGTTCTTATTGCCAACAAAACTCCGCCCCCGCGACCTTCCCGGTCGTTTCTGACTATAGCGTATCCAGAATGTAAAATTTCACCATTGTCTATATTCACAGAAAGCCAAGTCTCGTTGACAAAAACAATGTCAATGTCTTCGGAGTAAACAAAGTTCTGAAATCGTTCAAGGTTACTCACAGTTTGTCCGTCATTTGTCTTCGTTACACTCATCAAGCTCCGTGCGTTGAGCCCAAGGCATTTTACTGCTCGATTATTATGCGAGATTTGATTTGCATTGCTGGTAGGGCCTGGATTTATTTCAACATCACCCGATAGTTTGATCAGAAACACTGAAAACAAGGCGTAAAGGAGAAGGCGACAGCCGAGAGCCAATTTTAATGAATTTGCTAACGGTCGTTGTTTCACTTTTCGTCGTCGCTTGAAACCGTTGGAAAAGATTTTAGCTTTCATAACTTCTGAACACACGTAAATCTCTTGCCAGGTGGAAACACTTGATGTATTCTTCATGTTTGTATAGAATAATCCACAACATATTATGTGTATGTACAAAAAAATTAACATTTTTCGCGAGCCAGGAAACTTGCGGCTAACCGCCATCGCGGCGCACGCGCATGTGAGGCAATCCCGCGAGTCCTGACGGGCCTTTTTTTCTACTGCCCTTGGGCCATTGGTTTCCCTTGGTTTGAATGCATTTCCAAATTACCCAGCAATTCGTTTATAAAACCTTACCGAGTTTGTATGAACGTAGTTTTTCAATTGACAGATGAACAACGCAAAATAGTTAATATTCCATAATTTTTAGTGAAGCTTGTCACTTGTTGAGCTATTGTCTAGGTTAATGTTTACTTTTTGAGGTTTTGACTGGAGTGCTGTAGTTATTTAAAACTATAATGTATAGACAGAACTGTTATTAAAACTAGAATGTCGTTCACATTTGTCCGTTTGTCCAGCGTCAAGTTAAGTATGTTCAATATGTTAAATATCGTCAAATTGTGGAGTCAGTCATTGTGTCTGCCTCCCACTGGCACATCTGCCTGACTCGCACTTTTTTTCATGCCTCGCACTTTTTTTCATGCCTCGCACTTCTACTAACCTCGCATGCTTCGCACTTTTTTCACGCCTCGCATTGTGCCTCGCATCGTGCCTCATATGCCTCGCTGCCTCGCACTATAGTAAAACTCGTCACCTGTTTGTTAGTTTCGTAACAGGAGAGTCCAGAAAAATGTCTAGCGTAAAGTGTAAACATATACATGTTCCAACTTATCTACTTTTATTGTATTTACCTAGCTTTAATTCTATTAGTTTACATATGCAGAGAAAGCATTAAACAAAAATGAGAAATTATAAGACTTCAAAAGCTTACAGACAGACATATTAAATATACATTCAGCAACAAAACGCGAATTGCTATAAATAGCAACGTTACAGTCTAGTATAATGATATGATGATTTGTTGTGCTTTTGTTGTAAGTAGGCCTATCACTAAAATATATTGAAAATCCTTCTAAACGATTCTTTATAAAGTATACAAAGCATATACATTGATATCGAAACACAAAATTCAAAGTTTTGAACAATTTGAGCTTCGTGACTCTGGTATAGACGTATGGGGCTATAATGATTTAATTGTGTTACATTCCACCGGAAATCACCAAAATGAGCTTTTTTAAAAGTCTCGCGTGAGGCTCCAAGGCAATAACCCAAGCTAGTTTTTATATATAACATGTACTCATGCTATACCATTCCGTGGATGAAATATAAACAAATTTATTACGCGATTATCGCACATAGTAAATTTCCCCTTCAAATCCAGTGACAAAATGCAATTGTAAAATTTGACTAAAAATAGCCAATTTCAACAACGTCTGTCAGGCCAGTTAAAGCCTCCTGGGCCATTCTATATTGATAAAATTGTTCTTTAATACTTGAATCTGTCGCGAAGTGATGAAATTGACCATGGCAACGGCTTTGTCTGCGGCTAATTATAGCCTTCCAGAGACAAATTCTTGATTTCTAATATTTGTTCGTTTATCGACCAAATATTGAATATCTAACCCAAACACCATTTATAACTAGGTATTACCTAAATTTGAGCAAAATATGAAAGAAATCTATTTTTCATCTATTGCCACTGTTTGCTCGATTTTTATGGACAGTCGCTCTTAAAATCCTACACATGCATGCATGTGTGCCAAACATTGAAATATAAAATGCTGCTTTTACCTTTTTCTTTTATAACAAAAATATCCAAGAATTATACCACATAATACCAATATTCCCACTAGCACACCAACAACAATACCAACAACACTGGATGATTCACCTTCCTGTTGTTCTTTGGACCTTGTTGGTGATTTTGTATGTGTTGGTTGTGAAGTAGTGACGGTGCCATTAGAGCTTTCTGGTGTTGTTGCTGATGTTGCTATTGTCGGAGATTTTGTAGGGGCTGCTTCAGACGATGATACCTGTAAAGTGTAGGCAAAAAATCCTGATGATCACGAGCTTTGCGCGGTGTGAATATATTAGGTCGAGATTTTTCGGGTAGCATTCAATATTTTGTAGCGTACTTGGGCTGTGTTGCATGCGCAATCACAAACATTCTGCTACTCGGACTCTGTTGCGAGTATGTTAGTCTGAGAAGCAGAGTGCCAATTCGGCACGTTACAATTTGCTCAAACGGATCCTTATGCTAAGAAGCCCTTATTGTCTTAAATAACGTGAGCCTTGAAGAAATTTATTTTCCAGCGATCCATTCACGAGGACTACGTTGCTTGAACAATCGTTCAGAAGGACATCCTGCCAAGGTCAACATAGTAATTCTAATAAATTTCATTACGAAGCTACTTAACATCGTGAAGTAAAGCAAAATTAGTTGCATATAGCCTAGTATGACTAATTTTCAGATTTAGCTAACTTTACAGTTTTCACGACAAATTAATTTATTCTTTGTCGGTTGAAAGAAAATTTTTTGCTGTGAGTACATACAGTACATCAATTCATTGCTTGAAAAAGAGGGACGAAATATATAACATCAATTCAGCATGGGTATAAAATTTTAACTTATGTCCACAATATTATGTGCTTTTATATCTATGGTGGCCGCCAATGGTTACAAGTGGTTTGCAATGACTAGCCTATCACCTGTAACAGACGGTAAGCAGCTGCTATCACGTGGTTCCCACCACTGTCGAGTAGTAGCAGGTGCTATAGTACTGTAGCTGCCAATAGCACCTATGTCAAGTGGTGTAGCGACTGCATGGTTGAGTTTACAAGGGGTTTTATTTAGTGTATGGCAATTTAAGTGATGTACAGTGTATGTAGCGCAAGTGGTAGCAGGTGCTAGCCACCTGTGCCATGGTAGTAGCAAGTGCTGACAACTGCCTACAACTTGTGTCAAGTGGTAACATGTGGCAGATTTGTCATAAGATCTCTGTGTATGGTCAGGTAAGTGATGTGTCGTGTCGGGTAGTTTAGCGGTATATATGATTTAATAAAATGTAGCAGTAATGACTAGTGGGATATAATGGGTTGATTTTAATGAAGCCAATATTAGCTATACATGAAACCTGATTCTTTGACTTAAAGGATTAGTGTCACACCAGGAATTCGCAGGCTCAGGGCCTGTTTACATGGAGGTAGGGTGACCCTATCAGGAGGGTTACCCTAGCAAGCGGGTCAGAAAATAGCGAGCGTTTACATGAGGTAGGGTGACCCTACTGCTAGGGCTATGTTGCCGGATAGGGTAACCCTACCTATGCATGGTCGCTAAGTGGTCTGTATTAGATAAATGGCACCGAAACGCAACATTTTAGCGGCAAGTTGTGTAATGCTATTTATTGGGCCTTTGCTTGCTGCATTTCAATGTTGTGGTCTGTTATTTCCGAGGTTATTTCAATATCGTGGTCTGTTATTTCAATGTTGTGGTCTATTACTCGCATTGCGTAAATAAGCGTAATGTATTCCTTGATATAGTCAAACACAACAGTTTTTTGACATGTTCGGCTGACTAAGAGCATTTATTTTGTTTCTTTGACGTCGATGAGGATGCGCCGGAATTTTGCTTCCAGTTCGCCGTCTTTGACGCTGAATTTGTTATCGAAACTACATCATTCGCAGCGTTCTCGTCCAAAGTCAAAGCTTCGTTCTATGCCTCTGCCGCTTCCTTATTTGTAAATTGCTTATCCTTCTTATTTTCTGGTGTCATTTAAAATACTCGCCAGGCTGATATGTATAATCTAGCGACGCCATCCTTGTTAGTTGTTTGTCACAGTAGGACGAATAAACATGACCCGCTTGCTAGGGTAACCCTACCTGACGCGTTTACATGGCTTATGTGAACAAAAAGATAGCCCTGCTGCTAGGGTCACCCTATCTGTTTGATAGGGTAACCCTACCCCTAGGGTAACCCTAGCACGCATGTAAACGCTTCCTATAAAACATATTGAAGTAGGGTAACCCGCTTGCTAGGGTAACCCTTCTGCTAGGGTCACCCTACCTCCATGTAAACAGGCCCTCAAACTCCTGCTGGCGGCCATTTTTCGGGACGAATAGATTAGATGATCTGGAAAGTTTTTACAATCCGTCATATATTTAAACCATCCTTTCATAATCCTTGCTCTTTTTGTTTGATTTGTATCAGAAATGTGCCAAACAAGGTATTTTTATCGCTATTTGTTGTATTTGAGTAAAATGTAAACAATAGCAAAATCCCGCAATGACACTAATCCTTTAACACAAATCCTAAAAAGTATTAGAAAACTTCCTTTATTTGTCAGGTATGTCCTCACATGAATATGAGTAGAATTTATATTTTCATTTATTTATATTTATATTTTATAAATATTCGTTATTTAGCACATTCAAATGTTATTATATTCAGTAGCTAAATTGTACTGCAGTATATATGATCTCTAAATTTCATTAATTATATCAAGTCGTCACTAGCAGTATAATGTATATTAAAAATTAAGTTTGTAGATCAACTGATCGATCATGCATGTAACAAATTCATGCATAAGATTAAATAAAATCATGACTTAATTGTTGCGTGTGCTGGGATTCAAACGCATGGTATACTGCAACTTAGATAATTGCCATCTTGTAAAATTTATTTGGATAACTGAGAGCTGACAGGGAGAAAATCACCTGACAGCGCATCTCAGTTGACAGAGCATTGGGTTAGTATTCCAAAAGTCGCAGGTTCGATTCCCACCGGCCAGACATATTTTTCAAGCTTGCCCGGTGTGGATATACTCTCAGAGTAACATCACAAACATCATATTCACCTGAGTACATAACACCAACACAGAAACAAATCATATGTAAATTATTCTATTTAAAACTTCATCAATCATGTGTCTACTACAGATTCTGCATTAAAATCGCTAATGGGGCGCGGTTTGATTATGAAAGGATTGCCTCGTTGACTAGAGGCTTCGCAACGTTTCAAATTACTAGCCAGAAACCTTATTAACAAGATGATCTCTCCTCCGCAGAGGCTTACATGACGTTTCTAGTGAGGAAAAGTGAGCGCGCAAGGAGTGATGGGAAGAGCTAAATAAAGGGAGCCTCTGCGAGTTAATGCAATCAATATGGCGTCGTATATAATCGTTTGTAGCAAAGTTCGATCAACCATCGAGGGTGTTAAAACATGTTTTCGACATTCATTTCAGGCGTACGTGAGTATCCTGGAGTGAATTCAATATCAATATCTTCTGTCCATTTGCATCGAAAAATATTGAGAAATTGCAAACGAATATCAATGGATACGAGCTATCTGATTATAAATATCCTTTTAATTGCAACATTTCTTTATAAAAATGACTCTGTTGAACTTCGATACTCAGATTATGAAGATTCATTTCAATTTCTTTCACATTTCCGTCGATTTCAAGTTTAAAAAAAGGTCAAAAAACTAGTTTGGTTCAAAAACCATACTTCGTCGCATTATCTGGCAGAGCCTCCCCAACTTCATTTCAATCTTCCCATCACACCGCGCGCGCTCACTTTTATTCAGGAAACTTCATGTAAGTTATTTGTAAATACTTAAGGAGGCTCTGCGGAGGAGAGAGAACAAGATGCCTATTCAGGCGTTTACACTGACCTGAAAATGACGACAGAGTGCGACCCAAAAATGAACACAAGTGAAACATAAAAGAAAAACACATTAATTCAACACGCAAGAAAGTCCAGAGTGGGACACAACGTAAAATCCATAAGAAACCGGCACAATTCTTTGAAAACTCATCGAAACTGTGTGAAATATATTTTGATCACTCAGTGAAAAGCCGCCATTTTGAAACTGGACTGAATATGTCACTGGAGAACTCTACCCTTGGAGATTGGAATTGTGCGCGTGCGTAAAAGTGTATGGGCTAATAAACGAAAAATGTACCACAAGCATGGCATGAGCCGGCTATTACGTACATAAATACGAGCTTGTTACTATAATATTTAAATCGAGGAATTGAAGAATCGTTGGCATTTTGGCTTAATCGTTGCACCCTGAGCCTGCGATGCGCTAACGCAAACTCGATATCTCGACGACGAAAAAACGCAGAAAATTAGGGATTTAAGACACTTGACCTTTCAGGTCAGTGTAATGAGGAAACCACATCTGAACTCTGAAGCCCCTGGAAGGTATAGGGCTGTATATTTACCATACAATTATTGAAATCAATTCCAATATTACAAAGCTCAGTATATGTTTCACAATTCTGAATACAAAATATTTATGTCTTACCGTAGTTGAAGTTGTTGTTGGACCTAAAAGAGTAAAGACTTTTATTGATCGTAGTTAGACATTTTTTCAAGAATGAACCATAATCATATGTCTAATATTGCCTCCTACAGAAATACGTAGTTGCAATAGACCTTTATAAAAAGGTTGACGTCAGCAGGCTTGTGACGTAGTTTGCGGAGGAAATCCCGAAAACTCAGGGTTGTTTACTTGTTTTGAGTTTTTTAAGAGCCAAATGAAGCCAGTATTATGGTAAGTTTGAAGTAAATTTTTCTATATATAGGCCAAGTGAGTTTTCATATTCGTTAGAGTTTAAATTTTATTTGTTTTTATATTAGATAAAATTGTACATTTATTTTACTGTCAACATTTAGCAAATTGTTCGCTCGGTCTGTTTACATATTTCTTTGCTAAAAAGTATATTTTTTCTTTTTTGTTTCTCGAATTCATCAGTCTAATCATCAGAATGGCCCCCAATCAAGCTGTAGACAGCAATACACAGGCTCAGTGATCGTGCAAAGTGGTACATAAGTCATAAGTGAACTTAGACATATTATAAACTAAGACTATAAAGTCTCTTATTTTATCGATAAATATAGTTGAAGTGAACATACATGACAAGTATAGCTTTTATCAATCGTGTATAACACTTTCCGTGTCTGGGTCAACAATCTAGCTTTAATTTTCTATCAAGGTTTTGCCAGTTGGGCCATTCTGATGATGAGACTGATCAGTGAATTCGAGAAACAAAAAAGAAAAATATATACTTTTTAGCAAAGAAATATGTAAACAGACCGAGCGAACAATTTGCTAAATGTTGACAGTAAAATAAATGTACAATCTAATATAAAAACAAATAAAATTTAAACTCTAACGAATATGAAAACTCATTTGACCTATATATAGAAAAATTTACTTCAAACTTACCATAATACTGGCTTCTTTTGGCTCTTAAAAAACTCAAAACAAGTAAACAACTCTGAGCTTTCGGGATTTTCTCCGCAAACTACGTCACAAGCCTGCTGACGTCAACCTTTTTATAAAGGTCTATTTGAAAGCCTTAGGATATTGTATGTTGTTGATTTTGCCATAATTTTTTGTGACCTCAGTTGATTACATATTACGTACGGATCATTTAGTCCTTGCGATTATCTTACATGTGATTAGATATCTTACCATCAATAGGTTGGTAATATAATTGGCAGTAATTGTTCTGTTTATTAGTAAGTGGCAAATATAATAAAACGGGTTTTTCGCATTGGAACGACGGGATCGCCATTGACACCATGGCAGATAAGCATCACTAGATCAGCGTCAGCAGATTATTATAGTTAACACCGCCCATGCATTGATGAGCTTTAGAAAACAATATCCACCCAACTTGTCTTGCAATTGTGTTGCGAGAAACAAGTTGCATTAAGGTATACCTTTCTTGTTATAATGAAGTCTAGAAACAAATCTATTTCAACAATCGTTGCACGAAGTATAGAATATGTATTCTACAGTTTGTGGAAAGTTTTGTCCACAAAATATATACTGCAAGATCGCACGATTGCAGGGTACCATGGTACATGCAGATGGTGTACATTGTAATTTTACAGTATGGCAATTGTATAGAGCTAATTTAGTACACAAGAAAGCAAATGATCTCAAAAAACCCAATAACTTAACCGTTAAAACCATTTCATCAACCAATACTGCAAGTGTTTTTAAAATTAAAATTAAAGAATAAACAGCGTGACTTTGGGTAAAATAAATAGAGCCGATGCCCTTATTTTACAGGGGCCGGTTGTTCGTTGCCCGTTTAGGCTAAACGGTGGATAAGTCGAAAATATTGATCAAGTTTATACATTCATCAAGTAACCAAACTAAAATATTTCAACTTGAGTACTGAACAATTATGTTTGCAACTATATATTTTGTGCATGAGATTTAAGTTCAGTCATTTATAAAATGTGTGAATCTGTTATTTAATTTTGACTTATCCACGTCACCGTTTAAGCTAAACGGGCTTCGAACAATCGGCCCCGCCCAGAAGCGTATACATATACCATTACATTTTACAAAATTGTCTCAAATAAATTTCTGTGCAAGCTTCAAGGATTTGAATGATACCAATCTCTGTGCAAACAACTTTTAAATTTCTTATTTCAAAATGTTCTTTGTTGCTAAAATGAGCGTATTGAAATACTTACAATCTGCAGGCGAATATTTTATTAATTTTATCAGAAGACATCCTGGGCTCACTGATTGTTTTGGCAAGCAAATGAAGTTCAATTTGATGATCATATTAGTCCAGTTTGATGGTGCCATTGTGAAATTCCACTGCAATAAACCAGAATAAGTACCAGTCAAAATAATTAAAATAATGCTAATTTCCAGTAAAAATACGACTCAGCGGGTAATACTATCGGCTAAGAATAAGAAATTCCGAATGCAAATAAACAGAACTCGATCCATTGTGTAATGCACGATATAAATGTAAGTTAAAAGCTATTGAAGTGATTACCGGTGAATATTCAACGTAATCACTGAGGCCAATAATTGTTTTAGTATAGATTTTTAATGAATAAAACAAAATATCCAAATATCAGTTTAATTAAAATTCAGAAATAAAACTGTTTTCGGCCGGTTCACGGCTACAGTTTTAGTGTTGCATTGTTTGTTGCGTACACGCTTTCAAAATGGCTTCCTGCATGACTTTATTGCTTTATTACAAAGTTGTTTTTTTTTACAAGTTTCGAAAACACGACGCAGCGAAAATACAATATACAGCAGATTAGCACAATGAAAACATGACATATATAAATAAATAGTATAGTATAAATTGAGATATCCAGCGGATATTAAACAAAATGGTTTTAAAATGGTTCAGTAAACTTAACTAATTTAACGAATATTGTGAAGAAGGATCCGCAGTAATTGGCTGTAGCTGTTGCGGAAATCCTGCCTTGTTTATATATATATAGTAATTTGATGTTTCTTCTTAATATTGTTACCAAGGCAAAGTTAGATAAAGTAAATTAAATTAAATTAAAAGAATATCACGGCAAGGTTTTCTCCAACAGTCGGGTCGGATAGTTTTTGTCGGATATTAAAGTGATGTTTCGGAGTTTTAAAGGACATTGGCAATAGAAAAATAATTTATCTCATTCAAAAGAACTCTTAAAATTATATATTAAACTCTATTACCGATTTGTCATATCTTGCTTAGTTCTCGAAATATTTAGACCGAAATTAATGAGCTGTCTGCCATCTTGGACTAAATCTTGACCTCATTAACTATGACGTCAGGAGTTGGATTAACCATATAAAACTACTCTAAAATGACCGAGTAACAATCCAAAATTGTTTGAAATGTTTTTAATCATTTCTAAATTTCGAAATAATCTAATTGTCGCGGGTTATTAACGAAAGTCGCGAGTTATTAACGAAAGTCGCGGATTTTTTCGCGGGTATTTTGTCGCGGGCTTTTTCGCGGGTCTTTTCTAATTTCCCTGTCAGCGTTCTTTGCCGGTTCTGTTCTCTTCAAAATAAGACCACACTAAACTTTATTTTTTTAGCATACAGCTATTTCAATTAAGGTTGTCCACGAGCACCAGCTTGTGAGCACGAGTTGTTTCACGAGCGTGAAAGGCTGCTGGGAACCGCTTTGAAAATTCATTAATTTGTTAGCGATTCCCAGCAGCCTTTCGCGCTCGTATTTGACTTTTCCGCTTTGCTCGTGGACAATCTAAATTGAAATAGCTGTATATAGTGGTTTTACGAAACCGATTTTGATTAATTTAAAAATCACAAAATATTAAAAACTCCGTTGGTAACTCTGTTGATAACTCTATTAAAAACTCTGCTGATTCTTGGCATATCATTACAAATGGTAAGGAATCGTGTTTTAATTATAATTTTATATCGTTTTGGTCTGTTATAAAAGATTGTCAAAATAGCCAATCAACCGCATTAAACTCGACTGATAAATTAATACAGATATAAGTCATATGACAATGTACAGTTAACGATAACTATAAAATATGCACTTCCGGGCCTGTTTTTTAATTAATTAAACTCGTTACTCGTTATTAACCCTAAGTTGAATACTAAGCTCATGTTTTGGTTGAATTACTGTATTTCTTTTAAACTTTCTAATTTTTATTTCTTTGAGTTTTGTCCCCATGAGTACAAGACCTTGTGTTCTTAGGGACCGGCCATTATTTATGGAAAGGGGGGGGGGGGATTTTTCTTTCCTAATTTTTTAAAATTGAAAAAGCTCCCCACCTTACAAGAGCAGAAATGTAATGGTGACCCCCCTGCATATTAGAATATTTTTCTTTGATCCCCTTTTCATTTTTACTCGTCAAATGGAGATTCCCAGGCGTTATAGTGTTAATTATTGAATAAGAATATGGAACTGATAAGATATTAACGTCGACCAAAAGTATACATTAGCAGAAAATACTATAATTAAAAGAGGAGTCTTTTTATATATAACACTAAAATCAGGTTTCCATTTGGTCTTGGCGATTGTAACCATGTCAAGATAGCTGATGTATGGCGTTCCATCACCGCCAAAAATCAATATTGCAATTCGACTTTTAATATGGGGAATCAACATTTAATTTTGCCCATAATTTTTCATACGGCTTTTGACAATTGTTTACCACACAAACATTTAACGACTTTCCTGCACGCAACAATGAACTTGGTGGCCGGAAAAATCTAAATATCAAAAGTTGCGATTTGCTATACTGAAAGTTGCGATTTGCACATTTGAAAGTTTCGATCTGTCAAATTCGAAGTTTGCAATTTGTCAAGTTGAAAATTGCGATTTGTCAAGTTGAAAATTGCGATTTGTCAAGTTGAAAATTGCGATTTGCCGCCGCTTGTACAAAAGCCGCCATACAAATTTGTCATAATGACGTCATTTTGAGATACTTGGAAACTTTGATTCTTTGATCGTCTCAAATTGACAAATTCATCATGGAGGAGGAATTGAAAGCCGTGAAAAATTCGCTTACTCGTGTGGCCGGCACTCTATAACGTGTCGAAAGTTCTCGTTCTGGCTCAGGTATGTCAAACTTCTTTGAATGGTGTGAACATCAATATTTTTTAGATGAATATGGTTTGATTATAAATACGAAGATTAATAATTTAATTGTGCCTTTTAGTTTGGCGGTTTTGCTGGCACATGGCGTGATGGCAGCAAATTGTTGTTTATATTGGTGTTGTCTAAATTCGTTCAATCGTTCATTCATTTCTGCCAGCCAGCATTGCAGCAATAAGTAAACAAAACACGTCACTCATATTGAACAATATTTTATTTTATTGTTGTGCATATTGAATTATTTAAATTATGTTGATTTTGCTGTGTTGGTGTAATGTACTCAGGTGAATATGATGCTTGTGATGTTACTCTGAGTGTATATCCACACCGCGGGCAGGGTTGACAAATATACCTGGGGCCGATTGTATAAAAAAGTGATTAAAGTTAACTATAGTTAGTGGAAACGTCATCCAATAAAAAGCGCGTATTTGAGAGTTAATCGCTATTTAACTACAAAATAGTGATTAAAAAAGTGATTAAGAGTTTTATACAACGGCCCCTGGTTATTTCAGCAGCGAACGAAAAAGAGTTAACTACTTTTTAACTGCAGTTAGCGCTAACTACGTTTTTATACAACCGGCCCCTGGCCACGATGGGAATCGAACCCACGACCTTTGGAATACTAGCCCACTGCTCTGCCAACTGAGCTACGCGGTCAGGTCGGTACGAGTACGTGCTATTACCAATTACACCATTAACACCAACACAGCAAAATCATGATTACACCAACACAAATCGGATTACACCAACACAGCAAAATCATGATTATTAGATTACATTGATATCGAAGGAACTAGACTCAGGGCCTGTTCATATGGGCAAAAGTTATCCCGGTTAACGAGAAAACTTTTCGACTAGCCAAATACTTTTTTTCTGTTCATATGGAGAAACTTTATCCCGCTTACCGGGTAAAGTTTTCGGCTGTGACGTGGCACTGAACATCAATTGATTTGAAAAGTTGCTGACACGACAGAAAGTTATCCCGCTAAGCGGGAAAGTTGAGTTCATATGGGAAAAACATTATCCCGGTCACCGAGATCTAGCCTGTCAACAAGCGAGATCTCGGTACAAGGGAAAACTTTTTGTCTCATATGAACCTGTGTATGAACGCAGTGTAACTTTTCATATTATTTTCATACCAAGGCGAGATCTCGCTTGTAAACTTGTCGAAAAGTTTTCTCGCTAACCGGGATAACTTTTGCCCATATGAACAGGCCCTCAGTTCCGAAATCCTCTGAGGAGGCTTGCTGAGACTCTGGGAAACACCAGCGAAAGTCGGGCTCTGATTGGTTGTTTTTCACGTGCTAATTATTATTCAAACTTTGAGCCGTATTTAGTGATTCAAATTTCAAACATCGTTTAAAATTAATATAAAGTTTATTTCTCTTTGTGTATTATGTTTAAACATATCAATGAAACACACAGCATAACATTAATAAACTTATTAAGCTTTCCTAGCTTCTCATATGAAATCAAAAGACTATTCTATTTCTGATATTGATATGCTATAAATAACAAAATTAGAATAACAACAGTGCAGCATTACCATATTAGGTCATGATAAGCCGTTGCCTATAATATTTAAAATAACACAACAATCCATGATTTACCGTAAGGGGCGGACCATTTGATTTTTGAGGGGGGGGGGTGGAAGATTTCGGAAAAAAAAATCCTGCAACCCAAGGAGAAAGAAAAAAAAATCATGCAGCACACAATCGAGAAAAAAAAATATCATGCAAAAGAGAGCGCTCAAAATAAATGTTCTACATGTAACTCTACTGATGCTCTTCACTTCAGTATTGTGTCCACAGGCTTGCAAGATTTTGCATTTTTGAGCAGGCACATTTGCTTAAAAGAACACGGGATGAACAGTGGATAACATCACAGGGATTCTACCGCTTTTGGAGCCTCTGACATACGATAGCCAGTGGTGTTCCCTGGCAAAATTGTTGCCCCCCCCCCTGAGAAAATCTTGGCTTAAGATAATTATCCATGGCTGAAAACGGAGGAAATAGCATTTCCGAGGTTCAAATTTTAAAATTTTCTCGGGGGAGCATGCCCTCGAACCCCCAAGGTTACAGGTCATTCATATACTGTACCCTCCCCCATTTTCGAGTACTCTACTCTATCCCTGCATGTTTTAGGTTTTGGTGCAGTTATACATTCTTTGTAAGTAAACTTGCACGCTTTAGTGTGGGGAACATTAAGACATAACCATATATAAAATAAAGCACAGTGAAAATTCCTTGGCCCCTCTTGGGATTCAGTTCTCGGCCTCCTCTGACTGAAAACCCCTGCTACGCCTCCGATGATAGCTATATGAAAGCCTAAAGTTACTGTAAGCCGTTATTATGAGAGGCAAAAAAAATATCCTGCGGCCAAATATATTGGGAAAAAAATATCTTGCGCTGCACTTTTACAGGAAAAAAATATCTGTCTCGTTCGCCTGGGCGGAAAAAAAATTCTTGCACAGACTGAATCTTCCACCTCCCCCCTCAAAAATCAAATGGTCCGCCCCTTACAACAGTTCAAAACCATGGCAAGTGTTCTTTGAAGAATTAGTATAGGTAATCATGCGATGGCGAGTACAATTAGGGATTAATAGTACGAGTGATGTTTGGAAATTTTGCCAAAATTGGACAAGCCTCCGGGGCGAGTCCAATTTGGCAAATTTCCAAACATCACAAGTACCATTAATCCCTAATTGTACGAGCAACATCGCATGATTACTTGTTTATTATTAACATGACAAAATTGGATACGTACTTCTCAATGTCAGCATCATATTCTCTCGCCAAAGCCCAGTCCCGCCAGACTTTCAACCAAAATTTGGTGCTTTTGTTTGTATTTTCATTTAGTTCTTTTGTTAAAGCAAAATTTGGTGATTTTGTTCGTATTTTCATCTTGTTCCTCCACGGCAATTTCATTTCACGCTTGAGTTTAAAATATGTTTCCGCCATTTTGTTTGTTTTGGGAAAATCATTAATTGTACTGCAGTACAATTAATGAAATAATTGTACTCCTCTCAACCAATCAGCATCCAGTAATTTTGTCATGCTAATAATAAAAGTCGTAATAAGCTTAAACAACGGCATAAGTCATGTTTGACGGCAGTAATGTCTATTTATAAATGTCGAGCGGAGTACTGGATCCACATGTACTGATTTTCGTGCAAAAGTCGCCGGTGTTTCCCAGAGTCTCAGCAAGCCTCCACAGAGGATTGCGGGCTCTGGTTTCGAGATTGAGTGGGCTAGCATTCCAAAGGTCGTGGGTTCGATTCCCATCGTGGCCAGGCATATTTGTCAAGCCTGCCCGGTGTGGATATATACTCAGAGTAACATCACAAGCATCTTATTCACCTGAGTACATTACACCAACACAACAAAATCAACATAATTTAAATAATTGAAATTCAATATGCACAACAATAAAATAAAATATTGTTCAATATGAGTGACTTGTTTTGTTTACTTATTGCTGTAATGCTGGCTGGCAGAAATGAATGAACGATTGAACGAATTTAGACAACACCAATATAAACAACAATTTGCTGCCATCACGCCATGTGCCAGCAAAACCGCCAAACAATATAAAGGCACAATTAAATTATTAATCTTCGTATTTATAATCAAACCATATTCATCTAAAAAATATTAATGTTCACACCATTCAAAGAAGTTTGACATACCTGGGTCAGAACGAGAACTTTCGACACGTTATAGAGTGTCGACCACACGAGTAAGCGAATTTTTCACGGCTTTCAATTCCTCCTCCATGATGAATTTGTCAATTTGAGAGGATCAAAGAATCAAAGAATCCAAGTGAATCAAAGATTCCAAGTATTTCAAAATGACGTCATTATGACAAAGTTTGTATGACGTAATTTTGGCGGCTTTTGTACAAGCGGCGGCAAATCGCAATTTTCAACTTGACAAATCGCAATTTTCAACTTGACAAATCGCAATTTTCAACTTGACAAATTGCAACTTCGAATTTGACAGATTGAAACTTTCAACTGTGCAAATCGCAACTTTCAGTGTAGCGAATTGCAACTTTTGATATTTAGATTTTTCCAGCAAGTTCATTGTTGCGTGCAGGAAAGTCGTTAAATGTTTGTGTGGTAAACAATTGTCAAAAGCCGTATGAAAAATTATGGGCAAAATTAAATGTTGATTCCCCATATTAAAAGTCGAATTGCAATATTGATTTTTGGCGGTGATGGACCGCCATACTGATGTAATAATACATTGTCAATTTATCTCTGCAATCGGTAAAGACTGATTTGCACTGACTCTTCCACAGTCCCTAAAACTGCTTATAATGCAAAGGACCATGGGAATGCCCCGAGGCGTTTTGTTAGGGACTGTGAAATATTGTGTCTGTTTCTTGGCAAATCGGTCAATTTCTCGGCAAATGCATAAATTTTGATAATGAGCGAAGATTTGAACGAGAGCTTGCCTTTGCAAGACTTAGAAAGCATCTGGTCGGGTTCAGAAGAAGATTTGGAGACGTCTATGCATAATCTATCGCTGAAGGACAAGGATTATGGTAAGTGTTGACAAATTGATACAAGCCATGTGTGCAGCGCATATATTTTCTGTTGGAAATATCGCAATATTTGCATAAACTGTTTCTTATGTTGTCTTTTTTCGTATATCAGATCATGATAAACAGAGAACAAGCACTCCTATACAAGAAATACAAGAAGAAGGCAGCGTGAAAAGCCCTGCGCAAGGAAAGCACACATTGACTCCATCAACAAAACAAGCTCCATTGCCACCGTTGAAGAGAGTTTGTGTTGGTAAGTTAAATAGTTTCATATATTCAAAGATTTTAACAAACTTTATCGCGTGCGAGGTTTCATTCGATTTATAATTTAATAGCTTAATTAATATAATAATTTAATTGTTGTTCAGGAAAATCCCTATCAGGGAAACAACGAATGGATCAAAGAAAGGCCACTACAATTGTTTTAAAAGATGGTTTTGAATTGCACGACAACAGTCAAACACCTTATGATACGGTTGTGGCATAGGGCCATTCCATTTAATGTACACACCCCCCTGTGGACGAAGTCAATAAAATTTGAACCCCTAAGAAAAAAAGACCAAAGTGCCGACACAAACACCCCTCCAGAAATTAAGAAATTTTTGCCTTACCCCTCGGAAAAAACGCAAAGATCAAAGGATGCCGATGCACACAACCCCTCAGAAATGGCTTTTTCAACCCCCCTCAGAAATTTTCGTCCACAGGGGGGTGTGTATATTAAATGGAATGGCCCATATCTGGGTGACGATACTGTCACAAAATCACGCGTAACTCGAGCAGTAAAGAGGCATTCCCTGGAGTCTACATCAGAAGTGATAGAAAAGATAACAAAAATCAGTATCCTTTCCTTTATAAATCTATATTCATATAATTAAACCAATTATATGGTATATTAAACCAATTATATATTAAACCAAGTATATTATTAAATTACAATAAACTATCAGGCTTTTGAATATTAACATAAACACCTAGCTAGCCACTAGGTTTCTTTCTAATGTCATCAGATAGTACTGTAAGAGCCAGTGTTTTAACTGCTAAATGTTTTAATTTGCTTGCAGCATGAGTACAGGTTTGTTTGTCAAACTTTGTCCTGCCAGTTACATCACAGAGTAGAGACATATAGAGACGTAACTGACCGTTTAAGTGGCTGTCTCACAAAGAACCATGCAGAGCGTTTCAAGTTGAAAATTTGATTTCCTTTATATTTTTACCATGAACTACCTTTGTCCTTAAAGGTATTAAACTAAGATTAGAATTTCTAAATTTTTATTTTTTTTTGAGTTATGACGAATTTTTGTCTGGACGTCAGCGACACTGAAATTTGACCCCGAAAACGGCGGTCAAATATGTGTTAAATTGTGCATCATAACTCGGAAAGTTTCGCGTCCAATTAAAAACTTTTTTCAAAGTATTGAGACATATTCTTCTTCTTTTAGAATGTTGAAAGAATTCGAATGTACATCTTATTTTAAGCCTACTACTCTCCATCCAAGGAAGTCGGTATTTTCGTTCGCCGAACAACTAATGATTAGGTACAAAATTCAAACTAAAAATTCTCAAAAGTGCAACCTACTTGGTGTCTAAAACACTTTTAGGGTTAAAGTAGAATAATTGAAGTTATGTTATTCGCAATAAAACTTGTCGGCAAAAGGAATATGAAGGAGTGCAAGATTCATAAATTATGGCTATAAATAGCTCTATTGTTTACCTTTGTGATAATCGGAAACACGTTCAATGTTGCTCGCGGAATTTTTATAGCGACTAATATATTGCACAATATCATTGTATTTAACTCAGAAAAGTTTAATTAGATCGATGAAATGCGACGGATCGATCTTTGAGGTCTAAAACGGTTAGAAGAAATAAATTCGTTTAGGACGCTGTAGCCTATCCCTCATGACCGGGCAGGTACAATGCCAATATCGAAAATGTGTATTGCCGTAAAGTCACATCGAATTAATAAATCCATGAACTTGTTATTATGTTCTGTTAAAAGTTTTCCGCATTGCCCATTTGGCGGAATTTTTGTCCTATCATGCAAACCATTCAATTCATCGTATAAAACGATGTTAGTTGCATTGACATTGGCCGGATTTATACTAGAGACGGATCATCCGTCTGGACGAACATGGGCAAGCAAAAGGTAGTTCGTCTTCTAGTTCGTCTGTGTATAAACGCGGGCAAACAGACGGATCATCCTGTAATATTATTATTATTATTGCTGTATAGATTAAAATGAAGATAAAGGACAGATCTCAGTATACGATGAATTGAATGGTTTGCATGATGGGACAAAAATTCTGCCAAATGGGCAATGCGGAAAACTTTTAACAGAACATAATAACAAGTTCATGGATTTATTAATTCGATGCGACGTTACGGCAACCTATACATTTTTGACATTGACATTCTACTTGTCCGGTCATGAGGGATAGGCTACAACGTCCTAGACGAATTTATTTCTTCTAACCGTTTTAGACCTCAAAGATCGATCCGCCGCATTTCATCGATCGAATTAAACTTTTCTGAGTTAAATACAATGATATTGTGCAATATATTAGTCGCTATAAAAGCTCCGCGAGCAACACTGAACGTGTTTCCGGTTATCACAAAGGTAAACAATAGAGCTATTTATAGCCATAATTTATGAATCTTGCACTCCTTCATATTCCTTTTGCCGACAAGTTTTATTGCGAATAACATAACTTCAAGTATTCAACTTTAACCCTAAAAGTGTTTTAGACACCAAGTAGGTTGCACTTTTGACAATTTTTAGTTTGAATTTTGTACCTAATCATTAGTTGTTCGGCGAACGAAAACACCGACTTCCTTGAATGGAGAGTAGTAGGCTTAAAATAAGATGTACATTGAAATTCTTTCAGCATTCTAAAAGAAGAAGAATATGTCTCAATACGCTGAAAAAAGTTTTTAATTTGACGCGAAACTTTCCGAGTTTATGATGCACAATTTAACACACAATTGACCGCCGTTTTCTGGGTCAAATTTCAGAGTCGCTGACGTCTAGACAAAAATTCGTCATAACTCAAAAAAAAAGAAAAATTTTAAAATTCTAATCTTAGTTTAATACCTTTTAGGACAAAGGTAATTCATGGTAAAAATATAAAGGAAATCAAATTTTCAACTTGAAACGCTCTGCATGGTTCTTAGTGAGACAGCCACTTAAACACTGCGGAAGCTTACGTTTTCATATACCCACTTTTTTCAGGCGACCGGGCGAAAAATGATCAACTGCGCGTGCTCAGCAAGTTTAAAGTGAGTCGCCATCAGGTTGTCATCCAATCAGATGCATGCTTTTAGTAACTTGCCGAGCATGCGCACAAAAAAGGTGGGTACACTAGTTACGTCTCTGTATGTCTCTACTCTGTGGTTATATGAAGAAAAACAAATTCTCAAATATTTCATATCTATAATGGTTAGTAATCCTATTAAAACTTTTAAAAAAAATTACTGTCGGAAATAAATTTTCCATTGAATCCTTAAAGATCCATTCAATCCTTTGAGAACCATTGGTTCCAATAAGAATTTCTGTAACAGTAATTGTAGATATATAATCACTTAAAACGTTTTTCCTTCACTGATAAATTAACAGAGTGTTTTTTATTAACCTACGGGAAAAGTGTATTGCTCATCAATTTTCTGACATTACGCATGATGAGATTGAAGCAAATGGTATGAATATATTCCATTATATATCTAATAAATCTAGTGTATATAATTCTAATAAATTCAAATCTACAACAGCCATAAATAGGCCCCTGACTACATACAGTATGCATTATTAACCCTTTAAGTGGCAGTTATGCACTCTGATGCGCCCTAATTTAGAATTTTACTCTGTCTAACGCCAGATGATTTTATTCGTCAAGTGGATAGTAGTGCCACTCTATGGGTTAAATAATATTTAGTGGGTACTCATTTTCAGACAGAGACAAGCATATCAGGCACGGATTTTCGGGGCGGGGGGGGGGGGGGGGGGATTTTGCACCCCAGAAGCATTTGGCACCGCCCCCAAAAGTTTTTGCACCCCCGAAAATTATATACTTTGATTTGATAGTTTGATTCATATTTGATTATTCTTACTACTAAATTTGTAAAATTACCAATTAGTCTAGGACCTGTATATGAGTTTGTATGCGTTTCATTTACCACAGGTAATCTCAACTGTTTTAGGGTAAAATGACCATGGCGGTCAACATGGCATATGTGCCAAAACCTGAATCCTGGACGAAAGTCCTGAAAATGACCCCGCCCTGAAACGGCAGTGCCGACGTAGCTCTAACTTCCGAAAAGCAAAAGCGACAGCCTTTCTGAAGTGCTTATAGTGTTTAGAAGGGTGCTTTTAGGGGTGGTTATTGGAAGGAAAAATTTGTGTAAGTATAATATTTTACAAGAAAATGACCATTTATCACCCCAGGTAAATTGCTGATTATGCAGAAAATAACTAATATACATGACAGAAATTAAATATCCTTATTTCCTAAAAAAAATTACCATGGGATGAAAAACTATGCTTAATTTAATATAATTATTGTAGTTTTCATAAGGATAGTCACTGTTTTCTATAAATATAATATATTTTATTTCACTTACCCCCCACGAAAACACGATTTCAGCCATATTTTGCCGTCTTGTTTGCTTTATATCGCCGTGTCTCGCAAATAACATCCAGTTGTTGTACTTTTACATAATGGCAAATGGCTAAAGGAGATTTCAACCAAGTTTCGGCAAGTTTTGGAGCAGTGCAGTGTATTTTATCTTCGATATTGTGTCCTTCGATATTTCGTCCATATGCCGCCATTTTAATGGCTCGCCGATTCTCTGCCCGATAAATGCCACTTCTTCGTCTTCATATGTATTTAGATTACAGTATCCAAGAGTACTTCATTGTAGAATAGTCCTAAAAGAAAAATTGAAAAAATTACTTGCACTTTGAAGGAAAAAACCTCCCACAACAAATTCAGGATAGGAATAAAAACAAATCATTTGAAAGTCACGCGCAATCTTCGCGAAAATTCCTTGACAGGGGGGGCGAATATTTTCACGAAACGTTGTTCGCCACCACAGCAATTCAAGTTTCAACTAAATATATTGTATTTATTGTATTTTATGATTTAAAAATAAAAATTAAAAACATTAAATATTTACGTATTTTTATTATCAATCATAAAAATGCAATAAATATAATATATCCAGACATCCAGTTAGGTTGCTGTGGGAACAACGTTTCGTGAAAATATCCCCCCCCCCAGTCAAGTAGCCACGAGGAATTTTCGCGAAGATTGCGCGTGACTTTCAAATTATTTGTTTTTATTCCTATCCTGAATTTGTTGTGCGAGGATTTTTCCTTCAAAGTGCAAGTAATTTTTTCAATTTTTCTTTTAGGACTATTCTACAATGAAGTACTCTTGGATACTGTAATCTAAATACATATGAAGACGAAGAAGTGGCATTTATCGGGCAGAGAATCGACGAGCCATTAAAATGGCGGCATATGGACGAAATATCGAAGGACACAATATCGAAGATAAAATACACTGCACTGCTCCAAAACTTGCCGAAACTTGGTTGAAATCTCCTTTAGCCATTTGCCATTATGTAAAAGTACAACAACTGGATGTTATTTGCGAGACACGGCGATATAAAGCAAACAAGACGGCAAAATATGGCTGAAATCGTGTTTTCGTGGGGGGTAAGTGAAATAAAATATATTATATTTATAGAAAACAGTGACTATCCTTATGAAAACTACAATAATTATATTAAATTAAGCATAGTTTTTCATCCCATGGTAATTTTTTTTAGGAAATAAGGATATTTAATTTCTGCCATGTATATTAGTTATTTTCTGCATAATCAGCAATTTACCTGGGGTGATAAATGGTCATTTTCTTGTAAAATATTATACTTACACAAATTTTTCCTTCCAATAACCACCCCTAAAAGCACCCTTCTAAACACTATAAGCACTTCAGAAAGGCTGTCGCTTTTGCTTTTTGGAAGTTAGAGCTATGTCGACACTGCCATTTCAGGGCGGGGTCATTTTCAGGACTTTCGTCCAGGATTCAGGTTTTGGCACATATGCCATGTTGACCGCCATGGTCAATTTACCCTAAAACAGTTGAGATTACCTGTGGTAAATGAAACGCATACAAACTCATATACAGGTCCTAGACTATATGGCTTTTTGACGAGGTATCGAGGGAATCGATCAGTTGGCCTGTTCTTGGTTGCAATCGATAGGAATTTTTAGTTATAAGCGTTGCAGATAATTTTTTCCTCATGTATCTAAGTTTTGTAGGCATGTTTTTTGTTGTAATATGGAATTTCAAATTATTCACAGGTTCTCAATCGACAGGACAGTCGTATCTCAAAGGATCTATGCCTGGTATGAATCAGTTAATATAATAATCATCACTATTATTACCTCCGCCAGGAAGTTATGTTTTTATCTGCGTTTGTACATAGTCTGTCAAGATATGATGGTCTGGAAGCCCGGCAAATTTCAAAGCCACAAAATAGAAGACCTTTGTTTGATGTTGAACTGTACCTCACCATGCACAAATACTTTGTCTCAACTTCATTAAATATTATTCTTCGTGGTTACGCGTTTCATCTCAGCTATCTTTATTGGATGATTACTTCAATATACGAAAATACAATGAACTCAATCACCGTGACCGTGCGCAAATTACCTTATTATAGGAAATTAACGATGCACTTTATTAAAGCGGATTTTATTTTTCATCGTTAATTTTAAGTATGTCATTTTTATTTATCGTCAGTTAAAAAGACCTTGATTTGTTTTATATAACACTAACTCTTCTAATATCAAAATACTCCTCTCAACTCAGTTCACTATCCGATTCGCGTTAAATTTAATTAATTTGTCAACCATGGAGATCAGATTCGCGTTAGTATAATCATGTTTTAAAAGACCTGGAAACAATCCGCGTTAATTTGATGTCGTGTTAATTTATATCGCGTTAATAAAGTGTATCGTTAATTTCCTATAATAAGGTAATATAAACTCAGATCAAAACATAATACAATGACTTCTGTTCAGTTTCCAGACCATATCTTGATAGACTATGGTTTGTATTTATATTTCACTGTAATTTCTTATTTGGCCCCCCTTTAACTGGGGCCCCAGGGCAAATTGCCCCCTCTACCCCTCTGGGCGGCCTTGACAGCACCTGCAGTTACGACTATCTATGACAGCATAGTCTCATAATCACATGCTTGCAGAAAAGAATTATTTTCGTCTTGGCAAATGAGAGGCGGCTTAGGCGTGACAAACCTCTAGAGGACTTCCAGGCCAGAGAATCAGAGTAATGTACTGTATAAAAAGTAAACTGGAAATGTGTAATCAAGTGCGAGGTTTTCACCGTGGGGTTCAGAAATTCATTGCCAAGAATCTCCGACTTAATTTCCAAATTGTGCTGATATTAATTTGTGTCTTCATTCATACTTAATTCCAACTAAACTTAACTCAAACATCCATCAGACATCACAATACATTTGTTCCACTCAAAGTCATCAAACATTTTGTCAGACGGTTCTCTGACGGATATTTTAAGGCCTGCATGGTCACTACGAGCACTTTTTAACTGTATTGAATTGAATTCTTGTAATTGTGCAAATGTGATTTGGCTCTTTCACATTCTACACGAATCTCTGTAGAACTGAAAATAATGATTCTTCTGTGCCAGTGTAAATAAAGTTCGTTTAGTTTAGGTTTCCTCCTGTACTAATATTGGTCACTGGATCAATAAGAGATGGTCCTTGCTGGACCTCTAGGGAGAACAGTTTAGAACTGATAGAGCTATCCAGTATAAATAAAGTTAGTTTAGGTTTCCTCCTGTAGTAACACTGGATCAATTGGACCTCTAGGAAGAACAGTTTAGAACTGATAGAGCTGTTCAGTATAAATAAAGTTAGTTTAGTTCAGGTTTCCTCTTGTAGTAACATTGCATGGAACAATAAGAGAAGATCCTTACTGGACCTCTAGGGAGAACAGTTTAGAACTGATAGAGCTATCCAGTATAAATAAAGTTAGTTTAGTTCAGGTTACCTCCTGTAGTAACACTGGATCAATAAGAGATGATCCTTACTAGACCTCTAGGAAGAAGAGTTTAGAACTGATAGAGCTATCCAGTATAAAGAAAGTTAGTTTAGCTTAGGTTTCCTCCTGTGGTAACACTGGATCGATAAGATATTACCTTTACTGGACCTCTGGGTAGAACAGTTTTATTTAGAACAATTCAAATAAAGCTATCCAGGGTAAATAAATATAGCTTAGTTTAGGTTTCCTTCCGTCTAGTAACACTGAAGCAATAAGGGATCTTACCAGACCTTTAGAGAGAACAGTTTAGGACTGGTAAAGGTATCCTAAATAAATAAATTTAGCCTAGTTTACTGTAGTTTATCTATAATGGTCTTAATTACGACTTTTGTTTAATATGTCTGTTAGTGAAGATGGTGGGCTTTATACACGGGTGTGCTTTTATTCGGAAATAAGCAACTGAAATGTCGGCAAATGCGATAATACACCCCCTTGCTTTAGCCTGCATGTACTGGGCTTATACCCGGGTGGGCTTGTATTCGGGTGGGTTTATATTTGGGTGACCTTATATTCGAAAGTTTACAGTATCATTGTTTTCTTTTTTCAAACAGAAATAACGGATTTCGATGATGAAATTTGTGAACGGCACGTACCGTGGCTGGCGCAACATCTCAGCAAGGATGTCGAAAAAGTTGCGATGCTGTTAGAAGGTGACTCGGTTGAAATCGAAGTTATTAAACAAGGCGAACCCCAGCCAGAAAGACGAAACATTAAAATCCTTAACTCGTGGAGAAATGCAGAAATAAAGCTTGGAAAGAAACCAACATGGGAGAAAATTCGTTTATGCTTGGAAGATGAAACCGTTGGACGGTGTGATGTCATTCGTGCTCTTTTGAAAGAAGACGAGTTGGGTGGCCGTGTTTTGGTGTGGCTTGCACCCCGCATTGCAGCGTGGTTTCGAAACTACGCTCGCGTTCTTGGCGTGCCAGAATGTGAAATAGCTATGTCAAGTCAGAATTTTGAAAGTGTTGAGAGGAGCTGTATGGATGTTTTGCAAAGATGGCGACGAAGGACAAGGTATCCCAAAGTTGAAGACTTGATACAAGCTTTAGAACATGATATTATAAACAGACCTGATCTAGCCGAAGAAATGAGAGAGAAGTTTTGTAATCACGAAGTCAAAGTAAGTGATAAAGATGAGAATGTCCTGTTGTGTATTGATTTGAATGAAATACTCTGTGTAAGTGTCAAGACTGCCATAAACTAGCTTTGTTTAGACTAAATGGGTAAATCTAGTTCTAGCTGTTCTATAGTTATACACATATGTAGAGGCCCAGTAAGAATCGTCCCTTATTGATCCAGTATTACTATAGGAGAAAGCCAGGATATCTGGGGAAACCGGCGGTATTTGGTCGAGTCCGTTCTGCATATAGCCTAACTACTCACAATGAAGATATCTTTTTTATTTAAGGATGAGGTCCTGAGCCAGTTGGACAACCTGTCAATATGAGCAAGCCAAAGTTGAAGATTAGATACAAGGCTTACAAGCTTTAGAACATGATGTTACAATAAAACCCGCATAGCTTTAAAGTGCACATTGGGTTGGTTTAGTGCATATACTGTCATTTTTTAGATCATTTATGAACAATTTATATAAATCATATACAATAAGTTAGAGTTATAAACCGAGAAGGAGGTTTATAACTGATATGTTAGAGACCTTACGATTTTAGAACGGCAACTGCGACGGCGACGGCCAAAACAAACTCCTTCAAATAAATGGTAGTCGATAGTTCATCGTATATTATCAATCGTATGCATTTAATACAGTCTTAGAAGTTGAAGACATGGGTTTTATGGTTGGGAAGAGTTCTGCTAAACCCCGTTTGAAGTTGCACTTGTTGTGGCTTGGAATGCAGCCGTTGTATCAACACGTGAAAATCTGTGATTTGGCGTTGTAAACAGAGCGAGGACAATGTCTAAATTATTCATTTATTGTAATTACTCAATTCTTCTCAATGATCTATTGTATAGGGTAGCCGTTGCCGTCCTAAAATCGTAAGGTCTCTATTGCCCCCGAGGACGCGCAGCGTCCAAGGGCAATATATCAGTTATAAACCGACTTTCGAGGTTTATAACTAACTTATATCACATTTGTGGAGGTTTTCTAACATATTTTGTCATTTTCAAAAAATTTTGATGAAAAATTCTCGCGTTTTGTCGAAAAGTTTGATGTAATTATTTATTCAAGGTATATTAGCTAGTTATAAACCTCGGACGATCAGAGAAAACAGACACAAATGTGATATAAATAGTTATATATACCTCCTTAAAATGAGTCGCTTTTCTCTTAAGAAAATGCGAACCTATGCGAACCTAGATAGAGATATAGATATAGATATAGATAGAGATATATAGATAGATATATATATATATATATATATATATATATATATATATATATATATATATATATATATATATATATATATATATATATATATATATATATATATATATATATATATATATATATATACAGGGTGTATAAAAAAAAGCGCAATCCTCGACTGAAATGTAAATTGCTAATTACAAATAATAGACGAAAACGTTAAAGTTTACATTCATTTTAAAGCGTAGCCATTCAGCTTTCTAACAGTGGGTTGTTTCTTAAATTTGACTCATTGGTTCGCGGGTAATAATACTTTACGTTATTGCGATTGGAGATTAAAAAAATTGAGATGGAATAACAAATCGTTCTCATGAAAATAACTGATTTTTTCATTAAAACAAAAAAATGTTGCATTTTATTAAATGGATTGTAACAATAAGTATAATTACGGCTTTTCTTCCACTATTTTTAACTCAGTTTGAAACTTCAAATGCGATATAATTTTGGCTTGGACCATCTAAGCTGACTGACATCAACTTGCTATAATTTCTGTTTACATTACATCGCAATTCGATGACACTCTGGCTCAGACACCAGAATGTTTTGACGATTTTTAGCATTCGTTTAGGATTTTCAAACAACCTGCTCTCTTTTAAAATACTTTTAATTTGTTCTTACGTGGTTTTCCAGATGTAGTGACGATAACATTAAAGTTTAAAGAAGAAAATTCTAACATTTAAACCGACTAAACAATAACATAGTAAACTTGCATAATTAAACAGCAACTAAAAATGATAGGTTTACTAAATCTTTTCCTGTGCAATTATTACTAGCATTGGAGACAAGGATAATAGTTTGTTTGAAAGAGAAAAGAACAGGCTTTGAAGTAAGGCTAAAAGCGTTTAACTAAAAATAGTATTTCGAAAGTTATTAAGCACAAAAAATGAATTGCGCTTATTTTGATAACACTGTATATATATATATATATATATATATATATATATATATATATATATATATATATATATATATATATATATATATATTATTGAAAGTAATAAAGTTTCCATTATTATTAGATTCTTTCTTAGCTCTATATAAAGCCATGTCAGCAACTGCTTTCTTCATCCAATGTTTTAAGTTCATCTCCCGACGCAGAGCATTGATCATTCACTGAATACATTTTCCCAATGGCAGTGCTGCCAGTGGATGGGTCTTCCCGAATTTGATAACTGCTCTTTTGGCTACAAAGTTTTCGCAGGTGCTTTCTTGTTCCAGCGGGCAAAATGCAAAATAATATGAATACCAAAAATCCCTGAAGTGAGTTAAAAATGCAAAACAACCACTGAAATGCTAGTTTAGCATCGTCGATTGCAAGAAAACCAAACAGCCAGGTTAACCCGAGCAGTACCATGATCGCAATCCCTTGCCGAGCTTGCTGCAAGCTTGATACTTTGAGGCTGGAGGTCACTTTTTTACCGGAAGTAAGTAATGACCGAATAACAAGGCAGAAAACCACGATATTTCCAACGAGGATTAAAATAACTGGAGTGACAAATGCCACAAAAAATGGCACGCCATGCAGTCGACAACTGAAAGAAATAGACATTTTAATCAAGTTTCAAGCTTTTTGAAGATGGAAAGGTTTTGTAAACGTATATTTCACACCTAAATGGGAGAAGTTACGAAAACTGCAACTGTGGGCCAAAACAACGCGGCAACTCCGAAACTGATCATTTTTTTATATTCTAGCTTTCGACTGCCGTATACATCGTCATCAGGAATTCATATTATTCCTGAAAATGACTAAAATTAGTAAAATATACTCGAAATGTTATTATGTTCATTTTCGGCCGTTGTTTTGTATTTCGTATACGGTACATCGGTACACGCCCTCCGGGCGGGAATAGAACCCTACGAACAACATCGCTGTCGAACCGCACGCAAGTACCCAAATTACTTTGCCAAATTTTCTTTGTTGACGCATCCATACAGACGAACAAAATTTGCACTTTCCCAATACACCTTTTTGATAATTACGTCATGAATACGTTCAGTGGCCTGGGAGCCTCGTTCTCATGAATCAAGACCCGAATGTGATTGGCTCACGATTCATGAAAATGAAGCTCCCAGGCCAAGAACATATTCATGTAATTATATCGAAAAGGTTTGGTTATTCTATGCACTTATTGAAGCTAGCATACTAGGTTTTCAGCAAGTATACTCTTGTCATAGTAAAACATGGCAAAGTTGCCTTTACAGAGGAGCAAATAAAACTTGTCACATGAAAACTTGTCATAGAAAACGTGTCCCTCGTCCGTAACTGGCTGTATAGAGGCTTCATTATACAGAACTAAAGACTAAACCAAAACTCTACTTACAATCTCTCGTCGCCATATTTGTCCAGAGCCACTATCATTGTTATAGCTACGATTACCGCAGGTGTACCTAAAATACGTATAAATCAAAAAGAGATGAGAAGCATTCCTTTATGGACCTTAGGCTATAGACCAATTGCGAAACTTAGACCCCGTTTACACGGTATCGGACGAATTTGGGACCGGACGAAAATTCGTCCTTTTTCGCCTGTTTAGACGCGAATTCGTCCTGTTAGGGGGTCTCAAATTCGTCCGGTTCCGTGGTCCTCGTGTGTTTACACGGCCGAAACGGACGAATTTTCGTCCGGTCACAAATTCGTCCGGTACCGTGTAAACGGGGTCTTAGTGGCCGCGCCTTCATACTGCACAAGAACGAGGCTTATTATACAAAAACAAATCAATTTCTATATTTTTATATTACCGAAATCAGTAGAGTGTCTTTTCCGGAAGTTGAAAAGACAGTCAGAAGCCAGTAGAAACGTTCATGTTTTATGACGTCACGGTGAAGGAATGCAGCGTAGAACTTGTATGTTATTTAAAATAACATACAAGTTCTACGCTGCATTCCTTCAC
>CACRXK020001883.1:0-48558 GCA_902702795.2 Paramuricea clavata | reverse complement strand
GTTAAATCTTGTTTAAATTTATACCTGCATCATTTCGAATATTTCAGTCTTATGATCTGCCTTAAATATTTTGTTATTTTTAAACAATTTGCAGATAAAAGACGATTCAAAATCATAGTGATGCATGACATCTACAGTGCTTCAAACAACTAAGTGAACACATATTCTGGACAATTTGCTGATAATATGGTGACTGGTGATAATATTGGATAATATAGGAAGATCAGAATATGCAAGTATCAGGGCAAGTACAACTATCAGAGAAACGTTTTAGTGGTGATGACATGATCAATTGGATGAGTTCATTATATATTCCGATGCTGTTAGATCTTACAATAAATACAAAATGTTTAAAAATCTAGTATTAAATATATTAATGTAGAACTTTGAATTTAAAGGTTTTATGAAATTTGCTATGCCAGCAATTCAAGAAAAGCTAATAACTTTTGAACCAGACACCAGAATATATTTGTAACAAGTCAAACCAATGCAATGAAATCTTAATGAATTACTGGATTGTTTAGACATGCATTAACAATGCCTTGTACTATATTTTTGCACAGTGAAATTCTGAAAAACAATAAATTGACATCATTAGTTGCTGTATATGCTTATTATTAAAGCAAAACATTTACTAATTAAAGTGACTCAATAATATATTGGCTGTACCATTGCTATCAACCAAATGTTGCTTTTAAATCGAGTGATTGTTGTAGCCATTTGTTCGCATTGTAAGAAAGATACTGCATCTGTCTTATTTTGACCATTATTCTTTTTTATTATTTACTTAAGAAATTCCTGGTTACTTTCTGATTGGCTAACAGCCAACTATGAAATTGTCATATCAACTCGATGGCTAACCAAATACGGATTTTTCACATTCATATTAGGAAAATGACGTCAAAGAGTCAATATGAAAAAAATTTGGACGCGTTTGCGCCATATTACTATGACAACGAGAATCATATTGACTCGCTGACGCCATTGATATGACGCAACGACGGCTGCCGAAGGACTAAGGAATTGTTTTTTCTTAATACAAATAAAATACCAATGTTTGTTTTGAATTTTTTAAATAAATAATAAAACAATTATTGAATTCGGTTTTCACACAATATGAAGAATTATCAAGCCCTCAGTTTGCTGTTATCAACCTCAGCCTTCGGCTTCGGTTGATAACGGCAAACTTCAGGTTTGATCATTCTTTATATCGTGCTCAACCTCATTCAAAAATTGTTAAGTAATTATTAATTTTGTATCACAATGAATGTTTGTGCTGAATGTTTATGACAATGTGAACTCCAGCTGTTTTAAACAGGCTGAATAGGCTAGCCACATGTACGCAGTGCGTACCTGTTTTTGTACATTTTTATTATACAATTAGCACAATTCTTAGACTATTGAACTTTGCAGTTGTGTAGCCATTTTCGCTTTTTAAAAATTTGTAATACAGCTGTAATTCTTTTGCCAAGAGCAGTATTTAAAGTCTATTATTATGATACCGAAGGTCGAGCCCAATATTGAAGTCGAGACTTAATATTTTGCCATATTGGGCGACAATGAATTCAAACAGGTGTTTTATTATATCGAACATAAAAGTTCTTTGTAAGCGATAACATATTACAGCCAAAATAATACACGTGGGCGGCGAATTTGATTAAATCACTAAACAAGAAAGTAACTAACTTCGTGCCGCTTGTATAAAACTCTTATACTTTTTAACCCGACTATTTTGTATTTAAATAGTAGTAAACTTTAAAATACGCGATCTTGATTAGTTAACTTACGCACCAACTGTAGTTAATTTTAACTACTTTTTTATACTATTGGCCCCTAGTTTTCAACAACAATTCTACATAAAAAAAACTCAATTCCATTCAGTAAGTCTGTTTTAAAGGTGATGTGACCTAATTTTAATGAAAAATTATATATCACTAACCTGGCGATTGTTGTAAACGAATAAATTTCGCAAAGACAAGTTTTTCCGCGCTTCTATAATTTTCACCAAAGCTGCAGGGTAGAAATAACTGTGCCTAAATAATGTTCCAAATCCTTTTCATTACTTTGCGATCTCATTTGTTTTGTGTTTGAAATTGGCAAAGCACCTGAAAAGGTTTGATCAACCAGGAAAACAGCCATGTTAAGCTACTGTTCAATATATATGCTCCTGTCCTACATCGTAAAATGTGGGACAAACACGTTACCCTGTTGAAGACTCGTGATTGGTCAATTGCATGCATGTGAGCATTTAATAACAGCTCATTTAGTCGTGTAAAGTGAGTAGCGAAAGTAAGATGGATTTTTGATTGGAGAATACGTAACAGACGAATTTTTTTCATCCGTCTGTAGTTAAAATCTGACCATTCTCTTTTTGATTTAGGAAATGACAATCCAATGCTTGTATCTGCGTCATTTGATGGAACTTTAAAGATTTGGGATGCAAAAAAGCATCAAGAAATCCATACCCTCCGTGGTCATAAAGGCGAGATCTATAGTGTTGCTGTGAGTTCTGATACGAAGCGTATTATCTCCGGGGGTCAGGATATGATTATGAGGTTGTGGTGTTTCCACACTGGGGAATTACTTTCCTGTTTTGAAGGTCATAGCGATCCAATCAAGTGAGTTCATAGACCTTGGCACCTTTCTGACAGCGCTACCATTCTCCCAATAGGGACCTTTAGCATGATGGACGGCAAGGCGAAGATCAAAACAAATTCCTTCAAATAAATAACTTTAAGGAAAACTTGTCGTGTATTATTCGTTGTACAAATTTAATACAGTTTTAGGAGGTTAAGATGGGATTTATATTTGAGAATATACAAGACGTAAAATCATTAGTTTGTTATTTGTAAACAGGGCGAGGAAGACATTTAAAACTCCCAAGGGACATTTACAGTAATCATTTCTTTATAACCCTATCATGAATTTCATTGTATTAATAGCGGTCGCCGTCCTGCTGGCTAAAGGTCCCTAATATATGCAGTTGTCAGATTATAATTTCACCGCAGTGTGTGCTTCCATGCAGTTTTACTCTACCAAACGCCACTGCACACGTTCTCTGGGTACTCTGGTTGGCTTCCTGACTTCCTCCACTAGTCACAATAAAGAGCAGCACAATCTGGTTTCTCTCTGCAGTACAACTCGGCCAATTGGCAATTGACTTTTACTGGACCTCTAGGGAGAATAGTTTAGAAGTGAAAAAATATCCAGTCCAAATGCAGTGACTTTTGTTGAGGTTTTCATCTGTAGACTGTAGTAACACTTGATTAATGTGAAATTGCCCTTACTCGACATCTACCAGGTCAGTTTAGAACGGACGGACCTGTCTTGTATAAATAAAGTTCGTTTTTAGTTACGGTTCGCTCAATAGAAACACTATAGGCTAACAAGGATAATCCTCTTTGCACCTCCAGAGAGAATAAATGACAAATAAAATAAGTTTAAATCGACAATCACCTTCTTGCATTTCAGTTCTCTCACACTAACTTCTGAGAAGTTCCAGGCGGTATCTGGCTCTTCGGATGATAGTTTCAGAGTGTGGAATCTGGATACTAGCGCACACTTGAAACAAGACAGGTCACGCGGTCATTCAGAGTCGGTCATTGCCATTGCAGTGACACATGATGGCTCGAGATGTGTTACCGCTTCCTTTGATGGCTTTTTCAAAGTATGGATGTGTGAAAACAAAAAGGAATGCTTTACTTTGAAAGGTATAAACAAAATTGTGTATTTGAGCCGGTTTTCTTCTTCAACCGTAACGAGATGTTACGTATTCTTTTAAGTCTGTTACAAACGAGCTCGTTTTCTATGATAAGTTTTCATATGACAAGCTTTATTTACTTGCCTGTAATGGCAACTTGCATAATTTTTTTTCATGACAAGTACAGATGTTGACTTGTCTTCGAAAAACTTGGCAATGTTTAAATTTTGGTCGTCTGTATGGGTCAACAAATAAAATTTGACAAGGTTATTTTTAAAGCACTTCCATGCAGTGGACAGCGATAATGATGTGGTTATTATAGATGTGTTTGAAATTTTCATCCAACAAAAACCCTTCTCAACCGTTAGTTCTATCGAGCGAGATCACAGGGGGTCGAACTAACAGCTGTGTTATGAATAAAACATATTAATTAAACGTAATATGAATAAAACATCATAACGTAATATTGCACTTACTTGTATAAATCATAAGAGCTTGCATTTTAATACAGTGAATAGCTTCAAAAACTTGCTTCGTTCCAAAGACTTCAAATATGGCGAATAAATTGACAAAACGATAATATTACATGACGTTCCAACGAAAATAACAGAAAGGATTGTGGGCGCGAGCGGAAGGCGGGGTAATATATATTAATAGAAGGGATGAAACACCGGTAATGCGATCGTGTGATGTGTTCCATAAGTAGCCTGTTCTCTCGGAAAATTCCAAAATGCCTCCTGCCAACTCCAACAACGCCTACGCGCTTAATTAATTAAAATAAACAATGTTTAGCTATACCGGCTAATATGAAATGTTTAAATGTAGCGACCAACTTTTTTTTTACATTATTTAGTTTTATTATTATTTCGTCATACGTCACGAGAACAGGCTACTTATGGAACACATCTCGCGATAATGGCCAAGAATGCTCGCTGTTATAAATCCCATAAATTAGATTGATCAGTGCTTTTTTGGTAATGACTAGGCTTGTTCATGTAAGAGAACATCGACTGAGCCTTAAAAACCCCACAAAAAGCTTAAACGGATAGTCTAGAAGCATTTTAAAAAGTCACGTGATATTTGTTTCATCCCTTCTATTTATTTCTTCCCTAGCCTTCCGCTCGCGCCCGCAATCCTTTCTGTTATTTTCGTTGGAACGTCATGTAATATTATCGTTTTGTCAATTTATTCGCCATATTTGAAGTCTTTGGAACGAAGCAAGTTTTTGAAGCTATTCACTGTATTAAAATGCAAGCTCTTATGATTTATACAAGTAAGTGCAATATTACGTTATGATGTTTTATTCATATTACGTTTAATTAATATGTTTTAGTTCGACCCCCTGTGGCGAGATGCCCAAATTAACGATAATGATATTAGGTATGTCGTAAAAGACATCACCTACCAGGTTCGTTTGGTTAAATATATTGAAAGAAAATAGTACGAAACGCTGTGTTTAAGAGTTAAAAACAGCACTGAAAGGAAAAAAAATTGTCTTGTGACCAAGGCACAGCTAATCTAAACTAATTGTCTAAATATCAATGTTTCTAATCTAGTATTATTCAACAGTTATCGTGGCGGCCAGACAACCAAAAATTTATCATAGAAAATTTGTTGTACATACACACGCGCAATTAGTACTTAAAAACTTGTGATAGAAAACTTGCTCGTCTGTAACAGGCTTTATTTCCTGACAACTAATGATATGGGCGCAAAAGAAAATCGGTAAGATACCGTTGAAGTGGAGAACAGCCTTATTTTTATACGAGACAAGAACCATCTGTCTGACGGATCTCTCTTAACAAAACCGTGTTTTATAAGTTATTGAATAGGGTTAATCTATACTGCTTAATGTTGACACATTGCAGGGTAGGAGGACAATGCTGAGGATAGCGGAGTTTATGTGACTTTAACCATAGATTTAAGCAGGAACGCTCCGGACATGAGCGAAAATATGCAAATGATGTTTACACTGTCTGCCTTGCTTTGGTCTACATTTTGCTAAAATAAACAATATTTGGCTTAAGCTAAAGTCTAAGATTTCTGGCTGTGTAAACGTATCACAATTGCCCTAGCTCAGGCCAGGCAAAAGGTAGTATAACCCGTGTTCCTATCGAATAATAACACCGGTCAAGAAAGACAGAAAGTTAAATTAAACTTGTTTTATTCACATAATTTCGCTTTAAAATATAAAACTAAATATTCACCCAAAGGCTATCGTTTCAACTTCGAGAATGCTGCTCTCTTCACTTCCTGTCATGTGACACAATGGAACTAAGCTAAACTAAACTAAAGCGGGGAGGGGTAGTACTTTAAAAACCCTAAACAGCTATTCCCCACACACTCTCCCCCACTTTAAGTGTGTCCATCCACACGCTATTCCAACGAAACACCCGTACTATTGTCTATAGGGTGATCAAGCCTAAACAAATCTAAATGCAAGTTTTACCTGTTACTATACTAGCGCCGTCCTAGCTTGTTTAATACAGTTCAGAGACTGTTCATTTTTTCTTTGCATCTTTTATGCAGCATCACAAGTTCAATTCTTTTTTTTTTCAAGAATACCTAATATTAACTAAAGTATCTGATAAACCATCTATTATGCATATGCACAGCTTGGACCGCCGTAGTAGACGGGTGGTTGTCTGTACAAAGGTGGAGTAGCAATCTGGGGAATGGGTTGTGGAAAGCGTAGGTAATTATTGGGAAAGCGTTGGGGGTAGAAATGATTGGGAAAAGGTTGAGGGTAAAACGTAGGCATGCTAGGATATGGAGGAAAAGGGGAACAAAACATCTCTTGTGGAGGGAACAATCTTCGTTTACCGTCTGTACACTTGACAAATAAGGGGGGAAATTCTGTCGGATTACCCATTGCGTCGTAATTTAGCATGTTAGGTGGCCGTCGCGTCCGAACTGACCATCGAAGCACAGCTTCCTCTGTTGGATCTTCGGTCTCGGCAGTGTCTGTACGAGTTGCTGGTTCTTGTATTGGTTCATCGGTATCATGACCGTGATTATCATCGAATTGTTCCTGTAACCCAGCGTCCAGTACTTCACAAGTTGCCGCAAGTGTTTCGGCCAAATTTTCTGTTGTTGTTGCAGGCTGGTTAGCATACACTTCAGCAGGAGTAAATCCGCAAAATTCTTCATCATCACTGTCACGTTCAGATTCTTCATATTCCGCACCTTCCCCACTATTTTGAGCCTTCCGTTCATTTCTTAAACGTTCAGGTTTAACCGATGGTATGAGATCCATTGAATTATCTGGGGACAAGAAGTCGCAAGGAAGGAGCAGATTTCTATGTAGAGTTCTTTTCTTGTTCGTGGCTAGGCCCTCGGGTTTCACCACGAATACTGGCATTTCTCCTTTCCACCACGACGTGAATCTGATCTTCTCAGTGGGACCGGAGTTTCCCAGGCCCACCACGTTCAGAGAGGTTTCGTACCAGGACTCTGTCTCTTAGCTTTAATTCTGTACAACGAATCTTCTTGTCGTAGTGCTTCTCCCCTATTTCTGCAGACTTTCTGCTGTTTTCTATCGCCTTCGCATAAGCTTCTTTCATTGCTCCCTTCCATTTTTTCACATACTGTGTGTGGTTTCCAGTGGTTGTGGTAGGTGATAGTCCGAAGAGGAGATCTATTGGTAACCGTGGAGGGCGGCCGAATAGTAAAAAGAATGGCGAGAACCGTACCCGGTAGCATTGTTCACTGTGCAATTATATGAATGAACGACCTTATTTACCGACATATGCCATTTGCTTTTCTGATTTTCTGGTAAAGTCCTTAACATAGCCAGTAACGTTCGATTCCGTTCAGCCTTGCCGTTGGCCTGAGGATGGTAAGGTGTTGTTCGACGTCGACGAATTCCAGTGACCTTTTCTAACTGATGGAATAGATTGTTTTCAAATTCTCTACCTTGATCATGTGGTATATGAGCAGGGAAACCAAACCGAAGGATAAAGTCATTATACATTTTTTCTGCTGCGGTTGTACTCGATTTATTTCTAGTCGGATATGCTTGTGCGAAGCGAGTGAAATGGTCGACGATAACCAATATGTATTCATATCCGCCAGAACTTTTCTCGAGATGCATGTAATCGATTGATATCAATTCGAACGGGGAACACGTTGTTATACTACATAGTGGTGCACATGTTGGTCGAGAGGGTCTACGTTGTTTGAGACAACCGCAAACATTAATTAGTAACAAAATGTGTTATTTCGCGTTCCATATTAGGCCAATAGAATCTTTTTCTCGCTAATTCTCTCCGTTCCTAAATGTCCCATATCCTGGTGCAGTTCTTTGTAAACCGTAGGGAGAAATTTTCTTGGCAAAACGAGTTGTGTGTATGGACCGCTTTCGCGACGTAGTAATCCGTCCTTTCCAATCTTAAGTTTATGCCATTGCTGCAACAGGGTCTCTCGGTATTGGGTAGTTCATTTTTCGCATCATGAATGGATGATAAATAAATGATCGTACCTTACCGATCGACAGATCTTTTTGTGCCTTGAGAATTACATCATTACCGATGCTCAATCTACACCCATCGTTAGTTAGAAAATCGTTATCAATATCCGGGAGAACTTCGTCGAGTGTTAGAGCTGTAACCCATGTAGCGTTTCCATATTGCTGTGCGGTAATACCCGTAATTACAGCCTTGATGTTTTCACTAGGTACCTCCTCCGTGCACATTTCTCGGTAATTTGCCAAGTCTACAGGCATCCTTGACAAAGCATCTGCATCTTGGTTATTACGCCTCGGGCGGTTTGGTTATTACGCCCCCGGCCGTACTTTATGTCGAATATGAAATCCGCGAGTTCGGACACCCAGCGATGACCCGTTGCATTTAATTTAGCTGTTGACAGTATGTATGTTAATGGTTATTATCTGTATAGATCGTAAAGTTCGGGGCATAGTATAAAATGTCTCGAAAGTGTTCGCAGACAGCCCACTTTAAGGCTAAGAATTCTAACTTTCCAGCATGGTACCTTCTTTCTGCAGGGCTTAGGGATCTCGAACCATACCCGATTACTCGCATCTTTATCTCTTACATTTGATACAACACAGCGCCTAGTCCCTGAAGTGATGCATCTGGTTGACTATAATCTGGGTAACCCAGGATGAGACAATCAAGAAGTTCACTGAGAGCATTCTGGTGTTGGCTTTGCCACTGAATTGGTTGTGATGATAGTACACTGTTTTTCACATTACTCGAGTTAGAATTCATATTAGGTGGAGCTTGTAACAAATCGAATAGTGGTCTTGCGATTCGTGCAAAGTCCTTAATATATCTCCGATAGTAGCCGAGAAGTCCCAGAAGTTTCTCGTTATTCGCCAATTGTCTTCGGTTCTGAGTCCTTTAATGCTCTTACTGCTTCAGTCTTTCCTGGGTCGAGTCTGTACCCCTCCGCTGACACAATCTGTCCCAAATAGTTAAATTCCCTTTGAAAGAAATTACACTTTTCTGGTTTTAACTTAATTCCATTGGCACGTAATCGTTGCATAACCAAACGGACATGCTCAACGTGTTCATCAAATGTTTTACTAAATATAATAATGTCATCTAAATATTGGATGCAAATGTCCTCTTTGAGACCCTCTAGGCAGTGTTCCATCAACCTTTGGAATTCTCCGGGTGCATTTCTAAACCCAAACGGTATGCGAACCCACTTGGATAAACCCCACGGGGTGATAACCTTGATGATAGGCCTTCCCCTGATCTAACACTTTGAACCATTTGTTGCCACCAAGGCTTTCGAGCGTCGCTTGCACTCTTGTAATGGATGTCTATCAAGTACTGTCTTCTTATTTAGTTGTCTGTAATCCACGCATAGCCGAAGGTTCCCATCTTTTTTTCTGACACAGACCACTGGCGATGAATACGACGAACGTGATTTTTGAACATATCGCTTATTCAGTAAATCCTCGACATACTGTTTAAACTCCGGATATAGAGGTCGTGGAATACCTGTGTAATTCTTCTGTACTGGAACTGAATCTGTAAGATGAATATTCATTTGTAGACCTTTAGCATCGCCAATTTCACCAGACTGTATAACATCCATTGGGTTTATTGATCTCGCCATTTGAAGCGTTCCTAACACAGTTCTCCTTTTCAATACAATAGCACGATTACTGGGATTGTTAACTTGAATACTGACTCGAGCTCCTCTTGACACAACTGTGAGTGTTTCTGGTACTTCTAGTCCATCCGCCCAAGGACATTCTGGGTTGGGCTCGAATAACGCTGGTACTCGCATTTCCAAGGGACCAACATCAACATGACAAACTACCTTTACCGATTGACCTGGTTGAATTACTATGTCTGGTTTAGTAGTTTTAACATTACACAAGTCATAGATCCTTTCCGATTGTAAAAACGCCACTAGAGCCTCAACTTCTGCACGTTCAATATCCATTAAACTACAACGTAGCACATCCACAAAAGATGTCTGTTTGCCTTGGTTAACTTTCACAGCCGATTTTCTAGTAATTTCTTGAATTACATTATAGCCCACAACCGGTAAATCGAGAACAACCTTGCTGACTAAAAATGGTATTTTTAACCCATAGTCACTATTTGTCCCGAGAAGTGAAAAGTCAATGTCCACCCACAATATGGCAGTGCAGTTCCATTTGCTGCTTTTAGCTCTAGTTCGTTAACCCCGAGAAGTTCCTCCACTCCCTGAATTTTTGCCTTTGGCAAATGTTCCTGAAGCCAAGCACTAGAAACAATTGAAACTTGGGCCTCTGTGTCCCAGAGAGCAGTTGTCTTCACCCCATTCAATGAACATTGTACAGTACATTTCCTCCCCACCAACCGTGTAATATTTTACTTAATTTTTCGAAAAATTGGTATTGTTTACTTCCCAGTACCAACACCGTCACATTCAGCAGAAAATCCGCATTTAACAAGCCTTCAAAACCGTATTTTTACGACTAAGACGACAGAATATAAACCCGTACTCAAGCCTTGACGAAATATATCCACATCTTTGCGCAGTATTTTCAACGTTAAAATCCCTTTGTGGGTCCTGGCAGGATCGCCAAAATGTAACTCGTGTTCCTATCGAATTGTAAAACCGGTTTATTCACATAACAACTTGTTTTATTCACATAATTTCGCTTTAAAATATAAAACTAAATATTCTCCCAAAGGCTATCGTTTCAACTTCGAGCATGCTGCTCTCTTCACTTTCTGTCATGTGACACAACGGAACTAAGCTGAACTAAAGGGGGGAGGGGTAGTAATGCAAAAACCCTAAACGGCTATACCCCTCACAGTAGCAGTTTGAACACGGCTTTTGTATAAACACAAGGCAAAATCGCAGTCTAGCTACAGTAGCACTATATTTATAATATAGTAACACATGCTCGTATAGGAACACCATACGCTTTATATTTTCAGTTCGTATTTTCTGTGTTTATATAGTATACATGCACATAGATTGATCAACCGTGTAGACAATGAATTACTCTTGTAAATTTCTGTATATATGCCGATAGTTGACGGACGTCTGTGTTTTGCGTTAATACACAGACTAATAATCAGACATACTCCCTTCCCAAGTTTGTCCAGTTTCCAGACGGTTATTATAGGGACCTTCAGATTGACGTTTTTTCACGAATATCTCAAACGGCTAGCTATCGCGTGACTACATTCCCGCGGTGGATTTTCTGTAAATTTTCAGGTTTCCAACTTGTGCAAATTGTTTTGACGTACAGAAAATATCAAGCTTTATCCTATAGTATTAACTAGAATAAATGCTTGTAATATTATCTTAACTTCATATTGCACTAAGTTTGAAAGACGAAAAACGCAAAACTACCTCTCTCCTCTGCAGCCCTTGGCTATGCCTTATCCAAAAGAAGGTCGAAAGAATGCTTAATTGGCGAAATAATGCTATATCGTTGATTTCCTCTCCGCATTTTGAAAAACGTGCTCCAAACTTTCCCAGAAAGTGTATAATACCAAGACGCTGATACCATGCAGTAACATAATATTGTACCTAATAGTACCAGTAACAAAATCTACAAAAGATTATATTGTTTAAGGTTGAAAAATATAATGACATTTCAACTGCATGGGAAATGACCCGCCGAAGTTGTACTTCGACAATAACCACATTGATGAACACTCAACACGTTTTTTTACAGACACTGTAATCGGGAATATTGATTATTAGAAGCGCAGAGATGGCTGAAATACAACCCCAAATTGCCACAAATTTTCTACGCCAGGGTTGTACTAGCTTTTAAAAAAAATTGTGGAAGCGAATTTGTGTGATAATTTTTGTTTAGAAAGTGTCGCACATAATGTGCAGTAGTGTTTACCTCACACCGTATCGAATTTAAAAAGCTGGTATTGCCTAATTGCCCATCCTTACTGTTATTCTGTGTTGCTCTAGCTCAGCGATTAAAGCCTCTACTGAGGAGAGAGTACAGCTGTCAAAACAAGATGGGGGTCTATACTCTAAACCATCTATGATTTTGTACTTCAATCTCAATCTTCACAAAATTTATTGCTTCTGCAGGACCGGTTGTTCAAAAGGCGATCAGCGCTAATCCTGGGTTAACTTAAAATTCAAAGCACACTTCCTGACAGCTTGTTTTTTAATTTGCAAATGTTTCTTCACAAATCATTTTTGGATCAATAGGAGTTTTCTTTTCTGACTTTTTGAAATAAATCGACATGCAGAAATATGCAAACTAAAACAGCGAGTTCAATTTTAACCCTGGGTTAACGATAATCTACCTTTGAACAACCGGCCCCCGGCATCTAAACTGAAACTGCAGATTTCTGAAATAAAAATTTTAAACCTCAATCTTAACATCTCTAATGTCTTATTATTTTACTTATCCATCACTAGATCCCAAGGGATATCCAGAAAATGTTGCAATCTCCGCTGATGATCGCCATGTTGTGTCGCTATCGTCAGATTCCTTGTCATGCTCGATAAAGGTATAGTAAAGACCAGAATACATGCATGTGAATATCATGATAGGCCTTCCATGGAGGGTGCATGATTACCGCCAAAATTAATATTTGAATTTTGCATTCCAAGTTCTAGATTTTGTTGTTCGTTCGTATTTTGAATTGAATTGAATTTTGATATTAGAGAATTGAAACTTGATGTTCGCAATTGAATTTGGACTCCTATTTACGCATTCTGTCCTTGAGCATTCCATTGTGATGACGTCAAATTATGCGTGACGCTCAGAACACAATTTTTAACTCGTATTTAATAGTAATTTATTTCCCGCAAATAATTTTAATGTTACATGCATGCAATGTGATCATATATATAAATTTGTAGTAAATGATATTACAAAATGGCGGAAAGAAGTGATGGTCTAGAGTTCTCATATCATCTTCGGAATTCCATTGTAAGCTGTATTGCAGACCTTGAAGGAAATCCAGATCGAGACTACAGCATTTTTCGCATCGACTCGCTTTATCACACTGCTCTTAGATTCGACAAAGCGTTTGAGTTAGATGAATCTTTTACTGATTTAATTTCACAAGCAAAGAACTTGCTCTTTGAGAGCCATGTTGGTACAGAGTTGTTAAACACATTTGTATGTCCATAAGCCTATGGCTTAAAATAACTTGTTTATCCCCAAGAATTACTTCGACCACGCTTCGCCGGACGTTGGGCGAAGGGTCGCCGGTCACCTAAATTCATCGTAGTTCACCTAAATTCATCGTAGTTCACCTAACGCAAGTGCAATTGCGAACTTCAAAATTTAATTCTTTGATTATCAAAATTCAATTCATTGACACGAACAACAAAATCTAGAACTTGGAATGCAAAATTCAAATATTAATTTTGGAGGAAATTACCCTCGGTGATAGCCTTCTCCCCATAACTTTAGATTTGTGTCGAAAATGTCCGCAGCACGTCTGCCTGGAAATTATTGACAAAAGTCTTCCGTAGAATTTTTCAGGATGTCTTAGAATAAATATCCCTCTGTAGAAGACCTGGTTGAACGCAAAATTTCTCCCAAGTTTCCACCCAATTTTTGGCCCGGTTTCTAAAGCCCCGCACAGACGAGCAATTTCTCGTTGACAAGTTTCTTGTCAAGATTATTTTCTCCTGTGCACGACAAACAATTTTTGTGATCAATTTTTCCGTGACCAGTTTTATTACGAGCCTGCATGTTGCGACACGTCCGAATACTTCATGTTCTACTATATAGGCCTGAAGACGAATGAAACTTTAATACTATGTACTGCATTTTCAAATCAAAGCATTTCCTTGTCAATTTTTCCTGGGGGGTCGTACACACGAACAGTTTTCCTGGTTCAAAAGCTGGCATAACCAGCTTTTGCCATACACACGAGCAAATAAAACTTGTCAAGGAAAAATTGCTCGTTTGTGCGGGGCTTAAAGTACCAGGGCATCAAATATAAAGAACTGCCATACTTTCAAGGAGACTAAAGTCTCCACAGGGAGGCAGTTGCCCCTCCACCTTTTATCACACGGGCAAGCTGGTAGGTTTTCGTATAAGGTATAATCAGGGGTTTCATAATGATTTGAAGTAGGCGGCTGTACCAAAAAAGTAGCCGGCTGTGACTGATAGTTAAAACATCGCGCGGAGAGGGGGGCGTGCCCTCGCATGGAAATTTAAAAAATTTTCGCCGCAAATTAACAATCAAATAATATAGAAAAAGTAAAAAGATAAAGTACAACTGTTAACATGTTAGATTTGAATGTCATTTGCATTTATACTTGTAAGTGACAATGTATTTTAATGTGCTACTAGTAGTTTAATTTTTACAGCTGCATGAACAGAATGACAATGTACACTATTAGTATTAATTTATGAGTCCGGGATCATTAATCAAATGATGTTATACTTATGTACGTAATGCAGTGTTGTAACGAGTCGAGTCATTGACTTGGACTCGAGTCAACTCGAGTTGCCATTTTCAGCGACTCGACTCGAGTCAAAAACGAAAAATGACTCGACTCGAGTCGAGTCAACAGCCCCAAATGACTCGACTCGGACTCGACTTGCTGATTTTGCCGTAAATTACTCGAGTCAACTCAGCTACAACTTGTAGAGAATAAATTCATCAAAATTATTGTGATTGTGTTGCTTGGGAAATACAATGAGCCCTGTGAGAACAATGAGAACTTCGAAATTTTATCAGAAAATATTTGGGATTTGCATAGAATACAGTATATTCCTGAAGGGCATGTCTATATTACATTTCTGTTTTTAGAAACAACACTTATGTACTTATGCTAATTCTGACTGGCTATCTTCGTTTTTGGTATTTATGAAGTGCTATATAATTTCAAATTAACTTACAAAGCATGGTTAAGTAGAGTCTATTCTTTGTTAATTCTGACTCCAGTTGCAAGTTATGCTAGTTGTATATACGTACACTCGATCAGCAGGCATGATGAGACATCTCATGTGGTTGTACTTAATATTGACTATAACTGTAATATTCGTACAGCCTATGGCTACTCAGATACTGTTATTACATGACTAAAGTGATTAGCTTAAAACGTAGATTTGATTACTAATTTCAAACTGCAAGCTAAAGTAGCAAACCCTTACAAAAAGCGTGAGGTGGACCGTTCTCGTCCCCAGAGCCATTTTCACTCGGTCACTCTTTGAAAAGTACGCTGTGGGTTAGGCGACTAAAGCGAGAGATCTGATTGGCTTCTCAGAGAAATCCTATTTCGCAGAAGTTGAGCAGTTTTAGCTAGGAAAAATTATTCTATCAACATATGTCAACGCAAGTACTTCGTGTCTTCGTAATACTTAATTTTGAAAATTGTTACGGGTGCTAAAGTGTCCCAATTTAAGACCATGCGCTTTAGAAACTACTGCAAGTTTACTTGCACTTCCGGTTCCGTATGTTTCAGGGCCTAGGGAGGTCGCGCGCGGCCAAGAGACCCTGGGGACAAGGATGTGGGTGGACTTGACTGAAGTTAAGTCTAGCTATTGGCTCGACTCGACTTAAACCAATGACTCGACTTGACTCGAGTGAAACTGCTGACTCGACTCGAGTGAAGCCACTGACTCGACTCGATCAGAAACTGAAATGACTCGATTCGACTCGTGACTCGACCTTTGAGTGACTCGACTCGTGACTCGACCTATAGGTGACTCGTTACAACACTGACGTAATGAACTTTACTTCATCACTTTATCATAATTAATTTACTTTCAAAGCATTAATTAGTCACTTGAAAAACATTTACCAAGGTAGCTCTGAATCTGACTCGTTCTCTGGCTCACTGTCAAATTCTGATTCCTCAATGCTTAAGTCACTGCCAGAGTCAATCAGAGTCATCTTCCTGTTCAGGAAGATTCAGAGCCGCTGACCATTTGCTACGAAATTCAAGATGGCGACGAGAAAACAAAGAATGTTTATATTATCGCTTTTTCGACAGCAATTTAAGAAAGCAAGCTATGTTTGGTACTATGTATTATTGATCTTCCAAACTAAGTGATGTTTTGAACTAAGAATTCTAGCTATAGCGTTCTTTACTAAACTTTATTTTTCTTGTCCTTGTATTTCTTTTAAACAAGTTTTATGTAGCACTAGTCAGTGAATTGACATCACAGATCCGAAACGACAAGACAAGACAAAAAACTTTATTGACCCATTTTTACAACAATAAAGACATTAAATAAATAAGTAGACATTTTACAATTTTATTATAGGGTCCTGGCAATCCTGAAATAACCTGGGATAGCTAAAAATACAGGGTTATAGGTGTTGGCGCGGTTATAAGACGTAGAAATTATGTAAATTCTGTAATCCTCCGAATATAGGCCAACCCGAACACAAGTCCCTCCGTGTATAAGCCTCTCTGTGTATAAGCCCATGGGCTTATTATTGGACAACAGCTCAGACGCGTGACGATAATTACATTACAGTATTATAATAAGTTGTCCAACTTGTTTTATTATGTGTTACATATTGTCTGTTTATATTTCTTTTCGTTCACGATGTAGTTTACAGGTACAATAAATATTACTAACACCAAATGTGGTCCGTATATAAGCCCCCCATATATAAGCCCCCTCCCCCCGATTGGATAGGCCCGTCAAAAAGTCCTTACCAATGAATATAACCCCAGGTCTTATATTCGGAGGTTTACGGTAACGTAGTAGTTTGAGGAAGAACGCCGTACTAGAATGTTCAAGGGAATACAATTTATAGTCGCCTGGAGCAGAAATGCTATTGTTAATGAACACGTATTCATTGACGTTGCCACTGTATTTCGCAAACTCATGCACTGTAATTAGCATTACTGATGTGACCTTCAAAATTAATGAAAATAAATTAGAGTAACTGTGTTTTAAATGTACAATAATGAACAATTATTGGATGAGGTTGAGCAGGGTATCCAGAATTTTCCACCGGGGTCAATGTTTTCTGCCGAAGGCTGAGGCAGATAACATTGACCGAGGTCTGAATAATTCTGGATTCCCTGCGTTCGCCGAATCCAATAATAGTTTTATTATTTATTCTGATACAGTAACGAATAAGACAAATAAAAATTAAAAACAAATGAAAGTTCAGTAAATTCATTAACTTCTCGTAAAATTTCCCGCCAATATCTCGGGCTACGTCTAGTAAGCTCTACAGATTACTGTTTCCGCTGAAAATAGTACAGGCACCTACAAATACTTAAAATTATTTGCAGGTTTTAGCCAATGAGAACACAGTACAATGAATAATAATGCCAAATATTAACCCTCTACTTCTAGCTCAACTAGAATAAGGAATGGGGGTTGTTCAGCGTGGCCTCAGGCAGCTGGAACAGCAGACCGGAATGGCGGAATCCGAACCACACGAATTGGTGGGGGAGGGGGAGACTCTGGGTTAGCCGTTTTCAGCGTGGGTGGACTTTTCTATCTTTGCGTTATGAATAATTATATTATCGAAGGTTATTTCATTTCCCAAAACAGAAACCCGAGAGAGAATACCAAGAAAGTCCCGGCAAAATCTCCAAACTTTCCACGGGATTTTCGAGATCCCAAAACTCTTGAACACTTGTTTGGAGTGATACACTCTTCGAGTTGGAAAATGCGATGTAAATTAGAGTATAATATTTAGTATACAGTATAATTATTTGCCATAATAAAGATCCGGGTTTTTTCTTGTGCACACATTAACCTGAAAGTGCGTATGCCAGTTAAAGAAACAAAAAATAGTATGAGATAAGCAACAAATGGCATTTATGTTTACATACATTTATGTTTACATTTATGTTTGCAATATAAGCAAAACTTAATGAACTGCAAACTTCGTTTTCTCTTTGGCGTACCAGCTAAAATTTCTTTATTTTAGCATTATTTTATTTTTGATCATGCGCTAAACATACATTTTAAGCAATTAAAACGTGTAGAAAAATTACGAAATTAATTTTGAATTCGGTAGTTTTGAGCGTGTGTTACCTAACGTACAAAATATCTCCTTTTTTTAAGGTTTGGGACTTGCTTGATGGCAATCAGATTTCTGGTATTGAGCTTGATAACAAAGCTGGGTTAGTTCGCTTCAGTACGGACGGGAGGCTAGTTATAATTGGATGTGAAGACGAGCGAGTTGTTATATGGGATTGGCAGAACTATGATAAAAAGCGGGTGGTCACCTTACCATCGTCATTCACCACATTTGCCGAAATAGCATGCGAAGGGAACATAATTTACACGTGCAGCCGAAATATGAAAGTTTGTCAAATCGATCTCGGCTCGCTAGAAGTATCGGCTGTTCGCCAAGGGCCCTATCCAAATTGTACACCTGTGGTTGTATTACCAGACGGCAAAACAGTATTGTTTTTGTCACTTGCTTATAGTGGGCTTGCCAAGTGGACACTTTCGTTTAACAGCGTGTTCGTATATGAAGCAGGTACGTAAATAGGAAGCTTTGTTTGTAATTTTCTTTAATAACAATTCATTTATACAATGGAAGACATTATACGGGGATTAATGAGGGAGGGAGCGACTGCTCCCTCCAATATTTTCTGAAAGCCTTTGCGTGGTAGGTAAATGACTGTGTATAACAGCTGTAACAATATTTTACAGTCATGAAAGTACGGGTAGGCTATAAATTAAAGCTGCGGTCAAACGAGGATGAGAGTTGATGAGAGTTTGCAGTCACGCATTATTACGGGGACATTTCCAGCTCCAGATGAACAAAATAAAGGTTTGATGAATGTTCCAACTATGTTTTAATTTAAGTAGAATACATGAAAGTGTTTTCAACTTTAATGCACTTTCGTTTGATCCGGGCCTAAGCGAATTTGCGGCAAAAATGCTTAAAGAACTGAAACTTACCGCAAAAAGATGGTGGCAACCTAAATTTGCCACCCCAGTACATTCCAAAGCGTATGCCATTGTGAAAAATAAACACACAAAAACATCATGACCGTCAACTCGGATTTTAAGTGCAGAGAGAAATGAGATTTATGCAGCTAGTAATGCAGTTTTGTGCAGTAATATTTTTTCTGTTTTTTGTAAAAATCATGGATAATAAAATAAATGGATAGGACTCTAGCTGACGTAAGTAAAAACAACCTAGTTGCAATCTGTGACGTCACGCGTATTGCAAAGTTCTCGGCATTTTTGTTGTTTCGCTATACTTCCCGCTTTAAAAGAGTAATATTGAAGCATATGCTGGTCTAATTGTTTTAAAAACATGCCTAAGCCACGACAAAGTATTCAAGGTAAATGTTTTTCGTCTTTGTTTTGTATTTTTTTACATTTGTAGCTACGAAATTGGCGTCCCCAATTTTAACGAAATTTGGGATGCCTTTTTCACTGTTTAGTGCTTGAAATATTTGCTAAAATTGACTGGGAATACTTAGAGATTTCATCGTAGAATGGCGTGGTTATATTCATTTGCTCGTTGACTAAAATGTTTAGCTGTATTATTGCTAAACATGCCGTTTTTGAGAATTTGGTTTGCAACTAGGTTTCAACATCCAATCACGCCATCAGCCCATTGAAAACATTAGGTCACGTCAGCTAGTTTTCTATCCATTTATTTTATTATCCATGGTAAAAATTAAGATCTGATATCAAATATAATAGGGATCAGGCATCAGAAATTATGTTCAAAAGCACAATGACTGTTCATATCTCCATCTTGGCCCTCTTTATCAATCGTAGCTGCGTGTTCATTACATTATATTTTTTAAGCCAATATATTTTATTACGCACTACGTATACAATCTCAGTTTTGGTTAGCTGCTGCCTGCTTATAATTCTTGGTGTCACGTAATTATGACGTCACATCTGCAGACAATAGTTTTCTGTATCTATAAATGTGATGTCATTTCTACAGAGAATAATCGCCACGCCAGCAAAAGCCAGCTCGTTTAAATTCGCCGCGTGAAAGCGATTTAGAAAACTGTTAAACGAAGAAGAAGCGAAAAACACTAAACGAGCTTCAAAGACAGTACTAAGAGTTTTCAATGAGTATCTTGCCTTAAAAGAAAAGGTTAAGCGAAATATCAAGAGAAAGAGGCCATTCCCAACGTCGTAAAACTATTTTACTCAAATTATTTTATTAATCCCTTGGTTTTTATACACGCATAATAATATAAAATAATTATTGAATTCGGTTTTTGCGTGATATCTGTAATTACCAAGGCCTGGTTTGTATTATCTGCCTCAGGTTCAGGGTACGGCTTCGCCACATGACACAACCTCGGCCTTGTTAATTCTCGGTATCACGCTCAACCTCGTCCAATAAGTCTTAACTATTTTAAGATCAGAAGACTTTTCAGGTAGATGCGGTTGCACTTAATTGACACCTCTGAAGCTACATAGCAACTCTCTTAAATTTTCTCCTTTCTAGCTCTTTGTGCAGTGACAAAATTTCTTTAAAATAATCCGTGCTTAATTAAGTTTATTTTTCCCACAAAATATCATGCATGTTTAAGATCTTTGAAGAATACACACGTTTTTATCAACACACGACTCACAAGCTACATACAGTATTCGCGTCCGTGTTGTGTATAAGATCTACAACCACTCGACTTCGGTTCTTGTTTTGAAATCTCATGCAACACGGCCGCCCGTGCTGTATACAGGTGTCCCAAGAACTGAAAATTCAGTAGCTGTGTTCCAGCTAATATTAGTCGGGATCGAAAATTTGATCTGAGATATTTGGGGTCATCAAACCTATTACTAGAGAACGAGTAGGAATACAACTTGACGAACATGAGATTTGTCTTTTGGGCGCCAGTCGCGCCATATTTTGCTGTCGCTATTTCCACGAAACATGCATGCAATGGCGACAGCAAAGTATGACGTGACAGCTGGCGCGCAGATGGCGATTTCCGTGTCGTACTCGTACTCGTACTGATGCATGATTTCAATGATCTATTGGTGAACCAGACTTTAGTTCAAAGCAGACATAACATCGGCTCTACTAGACCACTTTTAATAATCTTAGTGTCAAAATTCATCTCTTAGAATAAATTTTCGATGTGCACTAATAATTAGCTTTATTATATACCAATAGTCAAAGTCGCATTTTTCTAGTGTTTTATTGGTCGAGAGCATATCACGTGAGAGTGACGACTGACGAAATTAGACTGTCTCCCTCGCAACAGCACGAGAGGGAAACAATACGTTATCGATCGTCGAATAACGAAAACAAATCACGTGCGCCATCACGTGAAGATGCGACGTTTGGATATGCCTAGTAATTTATTAAACTTTCGCTTTAAGTAACTGCAGTGTTTAATTCAGTTAACGTTTTAACAATAAAATATTTCATGTATTTACGTTCATTTGTTCTTTAATTTGTTGTTTCTTTGACTATTGATATTTAGTATAAACCTACTAGTAGGCTATCACATTTCGTGCCTTCTGATTGGCTACGCTACTAGTAGGCTATTAGTGATAGCCTACTAATAGAAAATTCAAAATGGCGGAAAATTCGCGTTTTGCACTTTTGCCGAAGTGTCTGATGCTTTTTTGGACGACTTGTTGAACAATTCTGTACTAAAAACCCTCGGAAAAAGCAACAAAAATATGGAATGGCAATTTTTAAACAGTAAGAAAATAAACAAAATAACATACACTCAATGAAATTTTAAAATTAAAACTGAATTTTGTAAAACATTTTACGCGAACAAAAACTAAAATATTTGTTTACCTTTAATGGTTTTATAATGTTTTTTTTGTGTATTTTTGTATTGTGTTTGCAGCCTAGTTGTAAATTAATGTTAAAGTTTATACTAAAACAATTAGACAACTCGTCCTCGTTGTCTATGAGCAAATAGTCAACTCGGCTTCGCCTCGTTGACTATTCGCTCATAGACAACTCGGCCTCGTTGTCTAATTGTTAAATAATAAAACACTTATTTACTGAGACCTCGGGAAAGCAGTGTGTTTTGTGGACCCTCGACCGTCGATGTTTCCCTCGACTTCGCCTCGGGAAACATCGACGGTCTCGGGTCCACAAAACACACTGTTTCCCTCGGTCTCAGTAAATAAGTGATAATTATTCTTGTGATTTCGTAGGCCTAACTAAGTTTAGACTTTAGAACATATAATTTATAGAGAAATGTGTCTTTGTCAGTTCAGGCGCAAATCGCTTGCCCGATTAATGATTATATTATATGTATTAAATAGGGTGTTAACATTATATAATTACACGGGCAAGAATAGAATAGAATAGAATAGAATTACTTTATTTCACGAGGGAAAACGTATTAACCATAAAAGTTATCTAACATACGGCCCTCGCACTATTTTGATATTTACAGGCATAAAAAGTATTAAAGATTACGATCACTATTTACATATGAGAAGAAAAAAAAATAGTAATGAATAGAATTACAATTTAGTAAATATTTACAATTTATACAAAATAGATCTTCGATATGGTTAGTAAGGTTACTTTGAAATTTTGAATTTGGTTTCTGCTTCAGGTTTCCATACATGTTATTCATTCGACTCACTGCTTAGCAGCGCGCCGTGTTGTGAATCTACCGCGGTTCTGTCTCTATTCAAGTTAAAAATGACATGTTGAAATGCCTCCTAAAACTCAACATTTTATTGGCTGAATTATTTAATCCACTTGAGATCCTCCTTGCTTGCTTGAACTAAATCCACTTGAATCGCTCAACACATCACCTTCCAAGCGCGCTCGCCGCTTGCTAGTGTGACCGCGCAAAACACAAAACTCAAGCATGCTTATCTTGAAATCTAACACGATTTGCTTGAAATTTCAAAGGCATGCACCGAAGCACGATCCAGACACACTAGATAAAAAACCTCGAGTTGATGACAGAACCGCCATTTTGGGAAAACTGTATTATTAGAAAACTGTATTACTAGTATACTTATCAGTAGTAAATGCTGACTTGCTCCTTATAGAATTTGACGATATACCAATTTCGCGCACCTTGTCAATGCTGACTTTCTCCTTTAAATAACTTCATGATATATCAAAAACGGCCTCATCTTTCCATATTAAAAACCCCAGTTCAAATACAATCGTAATCTCCTAACCCATCGTAACTGTAAGCTCAACACTAACTTAATCGTTGTGACGTCATTATTGCAAATATTATGAATAAATCCTTGTTTCGGTCACAAATATATTTATGGTCTTTGATCTTGACCGTAATCGCAACCCATCCCTAACCCCAGCTTTATTGTGAGAATCTAACCATAAACTATTTCAATTCTTAATCTTTCTATCCTGCCGTTACTCTAATATCTGTGACATCAGAATGACATTAGTATGCCGTAAATTATACTTTTACAAGCGGGCTGCTCCGATTTACTGTTCTAGAACATTTGGAACACTGTTCTGGAACGATATAAAATGTGTGCACACGGTGTTCTGGAGTGCATACGCTGTTCTGGAACAGTGTTGAGTTTATTGTATATGCGTGCAACCATCATGGGCGTACCGGAAGAAAAAAATTAGGGGGGCGGAAAGAAATTTGCCCGACTTTTCCGGATTGTGCCCGACAAGTACCGAAAAAAGTTTATCCGGAATTTATTTTCGCGACTTCCCCCCCCCGTCCATTTAAGGGGTAAAAAAATTTTCGGACATACCAAAATTTTTCGAAACATCACACAAATTTTCCAAACATCACAAAATTGACCACAAAATTGACAGAATTTCCGACAAAATTGACAGAATTTGTCCCATTTATTTTTATAATAAACCAAAATTGCCCGACTGTTGATCGCATATTGCCCGACTGCCCAACAAACTGGGGGGGGGCTGCAGCCCCCCCCCCGCCCGGTACGCCCATGGCAACCATGCATTACTATAGTCTATAATAATTATTCGCGTAATAAAGCGTATAATGATTCGCTGTTATTTGTACATCTACGTATGCTTTTGCAACGTTTTTACTCGTTGATTTTGCCCAACCCTGGCTTTCAAATAGCATATATTAACTGACGTATATGTCGAAATATAGCGGTCAACCCTTCAAAATAACGCTCTACTGAGTGTGCATTGGATACACAAAATATGTCGCTTCCATTTCCAATCACGTGAAAATAGGCCACTGCCTATTCTGGCTGCCCCAACTCGAAAATCGGGGTAGTCAGAACTGTTCAGAACAGTCATGTGACTCTCTTCTGTTCCATTCCATTAGTGTTCCGAAAATCCGAAGTACTCCGAACAGTAAATGGAGCAGCTTGCTTTGAAACTCCATAAAACCGAAGAGTTATCACGGTTTGAAAATGAGCTATTTTGGCTATATTCTATTATAGCTAGCAAAATTTGGCTATATTCTATAAAAGCAAAAAATTTGGGGGGGGGGGAGATATTCATATAATATTCGTGTTCTGCCCGACGGATTTCTTTTGAAAGCGATTGTTTTTACGGTATGTCAACATGAATATATTCTATTCCAAATTTTAAGTTAAAACTAAGACATATTAAGGCAGCGTTTACACTGTACCTGTACTGTACCGCAGCGTTTACACTGTACCGTCGTAGCGTTCTCGTATTGTTCTTAATCCTCAAGGGAACGCAAGACAATAGTCTAGTTCTCTCGAACAATACGAGAACGCTACGAAAACGGTACAGTGTAAACGCTGCCTAAACTTCTCCAGCACTGATTTCTGGATAGTTATTAAGTACTTGTTTTAATTTTCAGTAGTTAATCAATATTGTCAGCACTTTTGTTGTGTTATCGGTTGTTGTCGATGTCCCTGTCGCAGTTTTTGTGAAATTGTCCTTGTTAATTTGCTATAATGTTGTCAGCACTTTTGTTGTGTTATCGGTTGTTGTCGATGTCCCTGTCGCAGTTTTTGTGAAATTGTCCTTGTTAATTTGCTATAATGTGTTTCAATAAAATTAATTAGGACTAAATGTAGTAATAATACAGTAAGTTTATGTGTTTGTAATTTTTGTCACTGAAAAGCCCCTTCAGGGGAGTGTCAATAATGTCAATAATCAATATATGAATATCCCCTCCCCAATTAGCGGTCTAGCTACGGCCTTGTATACAGAGTAAACATTCCTGAATTCACTGATGTGATTTTATTTTAGTTTCCTTGAAAAAACTATAATTTACTCATGATGATATTTCAATGCCACTTTTAAGGTCATGTTCACTGATCTGAAACATGCATAATACAATGGCATTTAACATAAATAAAATGCTATACAGGGTGTATAAAAAAAAGGGAGACCTTTAGAAATCAACCATATTGTTAAATGCCTTTTCAATTGCACATGTGCTGAACCGTATTGCATATATTAGAAAAAGGAGACCTTTAGAAATTGAAATAACGTTTAAACAAAGATTGTTTGCTCCTGGGAACAATCTGCCATGCATACTGTACGTAGATCGCATGTTACGCACTCGTGGGCTTAGCAAAGTGCTCCAGGATTCAAATTATAACAATGGTTGATTTCTAAAGGTCTCCTTTTTCTAATATGTGCACTCCATCAATATTTCACGCACCACGGTTCAGCATATGTGCAATTGAAAAGGCATTCAAATTTTAACAATATGCTTGATTTCTAAAGGTCTCCTTTTTTTATACACCCTGTATATATACAAACTTGAAAATTCTTTTATTTAAATTACTAAACAAAAAAGTTATCAAAACATATCTTTGAGAAAACGAGATCTTCACAGCAATGAGCCTCGTTGAGGCGCACGTTGCATTTCGGGAAGACCCTCATTCCTCCTCTGACTGAAATGACTAATGAGATTCCCCGTATTTATAGCATCATACATGATGCAGCATTCTGGTCGGTTAACAGCAATGCATTTTGGTCGGTTAAAAGCAATGCATTCTGGTCGGTTAACAGCAGTGCATTCTGGTCGGAGAAACGAAAGTAAAATCTTACTTTCAGAGCCCAATACGAATTAGAGTGCTGACTTGCTCGCACGTTTCAGGCTCGTTCGGCTGCGTCAGCAATTTGAAAACTACTGTGGCCCACAGGTGTCACGGCACAAACAAAAACTCAACGGCACAAACAAAATCTCCACGGCACAAAAGCAAAAAGCAAGGAGAACTGGGAACTGTACAAGAGAGTTGCTGTGGGCCCCATTAACCCTTTTGATAAGTGGCAATGCAGTCTAGTTTATAATTTTTCTCTGTCAAATGCCAAACGAATGTACTTGTCGATCAATGCAAGGGGAGAGCTCTGGCACTCAATGGGTTGACCATGCGACTACAGTATAGATACCCATGCATGCATCCTGTTAAGCTTAAGTGACAATGCGCCCCAGAGCATTCTTCTTCAAGTTTTCTACCCATCTCAGGATTTTTCTTGGCATCTAGAGTGTAATAGAAATACATCCAATCAGTCCTGTACTACTGATGAACATTCATTATTTTCGCCCTTTCAAATATTAAAATGTCATTTCAGACATAGAAATTAGAGTGTTCTGAATACGTATATCCCTTTTTATAAACCTATCACACCCATTTTCTATTGTTCTCGGTCGGTTTTGGTTTCCGACTAAAGACCAGATTCTGAAGGCTGAGCTGTAAGTAAGACCCGTACCGGGTTTTACATTTTCAATTCAAGACCTGGCATAAGTCCTGAATTCGAGACTTGAATTTGCTCAAGTCCCACATCTCCTTTTCGACTAGAGAACGCTGAACGTCTCTGAGTCGAGAAAAAGACAACAGCCGTGTATCTCAGAGCCCGTCAAACTCTACCATTAAGGCCTTATTCCACGACGAGCGAATTGCGAAAAATATCGCACGAAAAAGTTGAACGCATGCGCGACATGATTTTGGAATTTTCTCTGCGAAATATTTATTTATCTTTGCGAAATGCTTGTGTTTTGGCGAATTTTTTCTCTACATTGGAAATCACTACGAGAGAAAATTTTCGCACAAAAGTGTGTTTTCGCGCGAAATTTTTCGCATTTCGCTCGTCGTGGAATTAGGCCTTTCATCTTCAGTAATTTTAGCTCATTTTAAGGCCAAGGTTGGAAAAAAATAGTAAAAAGCTAAAAATTGTTAGATGCAATAATTTAACTATCCTGAACAATATACTAAAAGTCCCCATGTATCCTCTTGGAGCTTTTTCCATTATGACAAGGTTTTTTTCGACTTCCCTATTACCCCCATATTGTTAAAAAACGTGAAATTTCAAGTTCACTCATAACAAAAATGACTCGCATCACTAGAAAGCTCATAAAAACTACATATAAGACATTTAAACAGTCACCTAAATTTTTCAAGCGGTTTTCGAGTTATTGCTGTTCCAAATGTGGCAAATAGGCCGAAATCTGGCAAAAATCCTGGGTACTAGTCTGACAACACGTTTCCAACGGCTCATAACTCAAGAAGAACTTGCAAAATCAAGGTAGCCGTTTAAATGTCTTATATGTACTTTTTGTATTAAACTTTTCTAATGATGTAACTTATTTTTCCTATAAATGAATCTGAAATTCGGGGAAATGAAAGATCAAACTGAAAAAGTATTGGAGGAAATAGAGAAATCCGGATCTAACAACCTGCCCGTGAATTTTCTCAAACTTTCCGTCACGCAAAAACTTTGGGATATCGTCTTTGCAATGGACAGTCGAAAGAAAACCGCAACAAGGCAGAAATACATCACACAGCATCTTACTGTAATTAACGAATACAGAAGTTTAGATGAACTTTTATCTGGATGGAAAGCTGTTTTAGCTAGCTACAGCTTTCACACCGAAGGGAGGCTGCTATCGCAAAAGATTATTTCAGCGGTATATGAAAAGATATGTGAATTCCGCTCTATTTCTGCCCTGCCTTGAGCATCGTCGAGAAATACGAAGAATTTAGTCAAAACAACAACAGGCTTACTCCAGTTTAACCTGAGTATCAGGCCCTCGGTATTGAAAGAGGGCCTGACACAATTCGCCTCTAAAGCCATGTTCAACATCCAGAATCTGGATGTTATGCTGATTGGCTAAGAGACGATAAAACGCATCATGTGATTCAAACCGGAAATATATGACCGGCGTATGTAAACACCAAAAATAGAATTTGTAATTTTGATTTATTTCTGAAATTTATTTTCAATTAATTAAGCTTAAAAATGACTAAATAAGTACGAAAAGACGTTGAAAACGCTTTTGCAGCAACATTTTACTCGGTATAAAACTAAAACTACATAGTCATAGTAGAAAGCGTGTCTAAATTGATCTCGCCGTAATAGTCGCCGTAGAACGAAAATATGTGGATGTCGGAAATTTTCAAATATTTAGTTCTAAAAAGCTGAAGCCTTATTTATCAGTTTATTGCCGAGCTGTTTTCCAAGACCTGCAAGGATATGGTAGTCAGCTCGCTCGAACTAATATGCCAACATCAGGCAGAAATTGAAGACAATAGCCGCTGTGTCAGACGCAGTTAAAGCGAATAGCTGTCTCGAATAAACTATTAACATGACACGAGGACCGAGGAAGAAGAAATCCTATTCAGAGCGCCGAATGTTGTCTCTTTAGACTCCTGGAAAAAAGCCATCGAGCTATGGTTCCCCGAATGAGGCATAGTTTACCCTTAGAATTCCATCATGTGGATATTTCGACAAAAACATACCGATTTCTCTCCGTATTTATTCAAGTTTTAATATACAAAACTGCAAATAACGAAATTTGCGTATTTACATACCTGTAGCGGACAACCGGAAATATGCTACAACCGGAAATAATTTTAATTGGTTGATATTCTGGGGGTGGAAAGCCCGTAGAGGTGAATTGTGTCAGGCTCTCTTCAATACCGAGGGCCTGATACTCAGGTTAACTCCAGTTGAGCGACTGATTATCGTATATATTGCAGGGTATGTTTACAGAAAGACCAGAGACAAATTACAAACAAAGATTCGCAGACTTTAAACGTGAAAGACAAGTGTCAGAAGTTAGCTAAGATTGTGGAAATTTTAAGTATATATGTGCCAAGCATAGAAACCCAACCACCGGGAGGTGGTGGCCTTACAACGATAGGTCTTTTAGATTTGGAGTTCTTTTGTTCTCTGGAAATGTCTATTTGGCCGTTTCTTAATATAGCACACTTTAGGGATAGTACTTGTAAGTCTGATGCTGAATTGGTTGAACAGCTTGTTGATAACAGACCGCACAGTTGTTGGAAAAATGGCCTTTTCTGCTCAGCTTGATCATGAAGATAACATGTTACTTATTCGACTCTTTGCCAGTTTGTTCTATCGGGTAAGGAAATAGGCATATCTGAAGGTATACAAAGAACATAAAAAAATTAATGAAACACTTACACATGTCCACCAAGATTCAAAACATGTTGATTTGCATGGGATGGACAGCATTAGAAAAGCATTATTGTGCACTGGTGTGAGCATGCAATGATATTTGACAATTGTATCTTTTATATTATTTATTATAAATAAAGTCGATATTAACTGTTAGCAGGTGTTTATAGTCTTTATATAGTTATATATGACATACCATATGCTGATATACTTTAGATATCAAACATAGGATTAAGGGCATAGGAACCAGGGGCACTGGAGGCATATGATGTGCCCCTTAAAAAAACATGTCCTACAAAAAATATCCCATTGCATTATATTTACACTAATAATATATAACAGTTACCATACCAGTAAGATATTAATTGGGTCACAAATTCAGTTTCTACCCACAAATCCAACCTGATATAGCTCCAAAAAGCTTGGTACTTTTATAATCAATGGTTAGTTTAATTTCAATGCAATAAACTTATTTTCATATTTTTAATGATTTATTAATTAGATTAATACAATCTGACATATTATAATACATATATACAGATTATTTCATTTAATCATGTTGCAAACTTGCAGTGCACAAAATTATCTCAAGATGTATATATATATATATATATATATATATATATATATATATATATATATATATATATATATATATATATATATATATATATATATATATATATATTATTATAAACTTTTAGGTTTTAGGTTTACTGCCAAAACAACTAATCCAATATGCTATTGTTGTTTATCCTACTGTGCCATAGAAAAAAACTCTACAAACAAAACATGTAGTGTGGCATCACCCCATTAACATTAATTTAATTAAATCATGCAGATACTGATTGAAACATACACATGTGTGACATTAATGATTAGCATAATACAACATTAGCCCTTTAACGCCTGGCGGTAACATATGTGTACAAATTTCAGAGCAAACATGACGTCAGAATTTCTAATTTCGGTGTATGTTGTTGACTTGTACTTCGTGTAATAATTATAAAGAGTATCCTAAAACCTTCTTTTGAGTGATTGGAATTAGTGGCGGCAAGTATGTAAACATGGCGTCGTTTAGTGAAATGTGTGCGAGGTAAGCTTATTGATAATTTCTTCCAAATTTTGGGTTATTTTGTCATAAAAAGCGATGACATAATATGAGGAAGTTAAGATAACAGTTTTAGAAATGCAAGTAAACGAAAATATGCTGTATTTATCAGTCCTAGACTGGTATTTCATGTGAATTTTCTAGCACGAACGTTTTGTGCACATATGTGCACATGAGGAATTTATGGAATGAATTTGTAAGTTACAGCAGTGATGTTTGACTGCATTATCTGATTGCTAATGGAATTAAAGGCGTAACAATTTTATTCTTTCTAGCACTGTATTTCATAAGCAAGCTTTTGCCAAATAAATTTCCCCATTCTCTGTTTTTTTATAGTACATCATGCAACATTCTGAATCCAAGGTTGGGTCTCTTCATGCAGAATTGATAGTATAGACTTTTCATGAAGACTTCCATGTTTGTAGTTCAAGCCAGCCAAGTTCCAAAGGATGTATACGTGACAAATGAAACCACTGGCCTCTTCCGGTTGAGAAGCCTCGACGTTGCGAAAACACTGGTTGTAGCAGAACAACAAGTTTTTGTCCTCAAAGTGCCGAGTGTACCTGTGCGTAACAGGGACAACATGCTTTTTGGATTACCATGGCATAACTTCTGAATAACTGTACAATTCTTGTAAATATTATATGATTTTCATTATACTCAGATAATTAAAAAATTATGTTTTTCATTCCATAAATTCCTGATGTCAACATATGTGCACAAAAAATATATCCTAAACTAGCTTACTTATGGCCGAAAAAAATACAAATATTTGTTCATCAAGGTGAATTTACGCATATACAATAGTTTTCCCATTTTTAATATTTTTAGTTTAGTCCCAGGCCTTAAAGGGTTAATGATTAGCATAATCTGCTTAATAACACAACACATGTTTGCAGTATTTTTTTATGATCTTACGCTTAGCTACTTTCAAGTCTGGATCAAGATCATCAAGAGCACCACCATTCCTCTTCAACAGTCTAACAAATTTCATTGCATGAGTCTGGCAAAAGGAAGTACTAGCAAAAGATTGTTGGAATTCACTACATGTAATGACCCCATATGCACCCCTCTGCTGCCGTAACTTTCCAAAAACTTCTCGATTGGGTCCTGATTAAACTTAGTGGCAACAACATAAGCTACATCTGGAATTTTAAGCAAAAACTGCACAACCTCTACAAAGGAGTTAATACAGATCTGCAAACCTTCCCAAGTTTGACCACTTATAAAGTACTGCTTACGCTCAGATAATGGCACGTCTGTCTGAAAGCCCAGCCTCGTCCCCAGGCGCTTTGATTTGCTGCGCCGTTTCGTGAGAACCTGGGGACAAGGCTGCCTAAAGCCCATTCCTCCCAATCCTGAAAATACTTCAAAAAGTCAGTTTTAAGCCAAACAAGCCTCCTATCATCTGCACTATACGGTAAACACTTTTAAACTCAAATTTAGTATAAACTTTGTTGGCATTCAAGTGCCCTTTTTCCGGGAGCAAAGTGCCCTTTTTTAGCCTGAAAATTTTTCATTAAAATTGTATTTTTAGGCCAAGGTGCACTTTTGAAAACTTCAATGTAAGTTATTTCCTGAAAAATATTTTAATTTCCGGAAAAAATATCATATATCCGGAAAATTTTGTTGTATTCCGGAAAAATTTTGTCGTATTTAGGAAAAAAATGTTGTATATCCGGAAAATTGTTATGATATGTCCGGAAAAATTTTTTTGGACCCCTAAAATGGTACACTGACCAAAAATTTTTTGGCGAGGGGGGGGGAGGGCGCAAAAAAATAATTTTTAGATGCCCTTTTTTTTCGGAAAGTGCCCCTCAAAGCCTGCCCCCCCTCCCAACTTTTCGAAGGTTCCTACGCCCCTGTTGGCATTAAGACAGTCAAAAAAGTCATTCATGTTCTTAACAAACTTAATGGTTTCTTCCGTCCCTGCTTTTCCCTGAATTGTCATGATACAAGCAACCCTATTACTGAAAACCTGGGCAGCTAAATAAACCCTAATTCTTAAGTATGGATTCAGGAAAAGATGATCATTGTTTAATTTATGAAGAATCCGAAAACCTGAGGCATTTGAATCATTTATATCATTTTCAAAAGCATCAATTAACTGTAGCCAACTTATCCACCTATTGTTGTTCCTTAATTTTTTGTTTTATTTTTCCAAAAACTATTTTCCCATTTGTTACGGTGTCTTTAAAGGGTGAACTGGATCACAGATAAAGAATAACGGTCGCTCTTCATCAGCATAGGGATTTGGTGTTTTATAAAGTATTTTCGTTTGAGTGTCACCTGGTATGATATGATACTTATAAAACGTAAGGTTAGAGGGATGCACCATCACAAGTTTTGATAAGAACCTTAAAATCCCTCTCCTCTAATTCTTCAACACATTTCCAAAAGAGATTAAACAGTACAAAAGACTTAATTGTGGTTGTTGGAAAGAATGCAATTGGCATTTTCCAATCAGAACATAGGCTAGCAGCCATAAACAGAATAATGTGCGTTGCCTCTACTGGCGAACTGGTAGAACATCCCCCCAACTGAAAGTGAATCCTCCAAGAAATCAATAGCATTCTGTGTGGAGCCCAAATTAACAAACCCAACTAGCCTACCTGAATCATCGAACAGAAGGTCCCCCCGCATGAGACTTCATCATGAATGATTCCTATCCATGTGATGAATCACATTCTTTAGGATTACATCTTTCTAAAACATCTTTCTTAACTATATCTAAAAAGTTAGAAGCAAAACCTATTTTAGCCTTAAAGCAATGACTGTAGTCACGTAATGTCCTACTATGAGGTAGAGTTAATATACCACTTTCCCGAAGCATCTGGTATGCTTTTGGGAATGTTGCATGCATCTGAAAGCACCACCTAATTATTAAAGGGTGCCATCTTCTTCCTCTTTTTTCTGAGTACTGCATTGCTTTCTCTTGCTCTTCTAGCAACAAGGATTTAAAGTCGTCCTTATTTTCACATTTGTTTTGTGACTGCAAGTAGTCTGATACAAGTTCAATAGATTCATCTTCAAATCTCTTTTTTAGCCGTTGAATTTGACGAAATTGTTGTTTTCTATCTTGCCTGCAATTCTTTACCCTTTCTTTGTGTTCTTCCTCCGATAGATGTTTCCATGGACAATGACTGTTGACCTTGATATTTGCTTTCACCAAAGATACTTCACACAACTGCTTACGTAGCAAAATTGTCAGAAGGCATTTACGGTATGATATATTATATTTACAACAGTCACACAAATTACCATTGGCAGTTGTTGGGACAACTCCACAGCAATCAACTGGTCTGATAACGTCATCATTTTTCAGTTCACCTTTGATATTCCCTTGTCGATCTTTAAACATTCCATTCCGGTTTTTCAACTTAGACAATTCAATAAGTTTATTGTCTTGTACGCCAGAGCATGCTTTGCAAGCATCCATAAAATCCAACAGCAAAATAAAGGCATTTGTGTCATTTAAAGTGTTGCAAATTCCAAGTACGTTCTCCTTCACATTCTTATTCTTAATTATACAGTTCCATGTCAGGTCTTCATTGACAATCACAGTTTTTGCAACACTTGGAGGCAATGCCCCATTTTCACAAAAAGTGGAAAGCATTAAGAATGGATGATCATGATTAACCAAGGTCCAAAATGTCAACATTAACCAATAATTTGAAGACTTAAATTGTTGATGCATCCACTAAAATTGTTGATGCATCCATCAAAAATTTCGTAGGTGAAACTGAAACTTGTATGGTAAACCCTGAGTGTCGATAATATCTGTGGTGCTCGTTTTGTATATTCTGTGGGAATTTTGTATATTCTGTGAGACTTGCCCATAATGCAAAGTGATAATGCTACATACCTTAAAAACAGATGAAATTCAAATTAACCAACAATTCACAACATATCTGGTTGCCAGATGACAAATTTAGTTACATTTAGCAACCTGGTGCCACAATGACATCCTTTTCTCGATTTACTCCTTAGTCGTGATTTGGGTCTTAGCAACAAATCGCCCGCAGACAAGGCTCATACGATGGGGCAAATTTACGGCAAAAGTTTAATAAAATACGACCTTATTTCTAATTTTAATTGTTGTAAAGCCACAAATTGACCAATTGTTTTTACATTATGACATATTTGAAAGACACTACACGAAATTAAATCAACAAAAAATGCATAAAAAAACAACTAACAAAATGTACTAAAATCGGACTATTTTGTGACGCCATTTCCTCGAAAGTTTATCAACCTGAATGTAAACAATCGCAGTGTAATCTTACCTTGAATAGTGCTTTGTGGCTTAAGCCATGTCTCCGTGTTCGCGCCATCATCATAAACATACAAAATAAACAAAGAGTTGTCAACTGAAAATGTAAGGAAAATGTTAAAAATCTCAGTCAAAAGTGCGAAAGAAAAGCAATACATAGCCTACGTGATATTTCGCCAACACTTACATCACAATTTTCAACAAGGTTGCGGCCATTTTTGAAAGAGCTAAAAATCGTTTCAACCAATCAAAGAGCTTGATACATACCACGTGATAAAGAGTTTCATATCCAGTGTTTTTATTATCCATGATTTGACTAAATAGTTAAATTTAAAAATTTTTGTTTGTGCAAGCCTTTGACCGAGCTTGCTGTTACGTATTCGGCAAAGGCGATGCGTGCAGAAAGTGAAACGTAGTCGGGGTCGGGAATCTCTGGATGTGTTTTGTGTCTTTTGTCTGACTTAGCATTGTTTTTTTCTTGACATTTTTTAAAATCTTTTCCGGCTTTTCTAAAAGGTTAGGATTAGGGGTTAGGGTTAGAGAAGGGTTTGGGGTTGGGGTCGTTTTATCTTATAAAAATTCAACTTTAACTATAGTCACAAAACTGGCGGACATTTAATAGTTTTTTCATGAAACATTGTCCGGCTGCCGGACATATGATCACTTCGATTAAAGAACTGTATTTATTTAGATTTAGATAAATATGATAGCGATAACAAATTTATTAAAGTACGACGTTTCGAAGTCATCTTGACCTCATTTTCAAGTTAAAATTATTACAGAAAACAATTAAATTAATATGAATAGCGTTTACAAATAATTGCGCAAGCAAACTATACCTAATTCGTCATACATGACAGTTGCAATTTTAAGCACCCTAAGACCTTATCACAGATGAGGTAAGTACAGATATGAATCTCACGGCAAATTATGTCACACGGATTAAATAAACTTTAAAATTGTATTAATTCACTATTTTATTAAATTTTGATAATGCAGAGGAATAAAACTATACATATTATAGAAGTATTCATGTTTTTTTTTTATGCCAGAGCTATGTTTTGAGGAATTTATATCATTCGTTGTTTTGTTATTATACATGAGCATCTGAAATTCCCAGCAAGTGTATTTCACGATTTTAATAAGGAATAGATAGGGGAAAAAACAACTTTTGCTAAATAAAATGTTATGTTAACACTTTTAATAAAAAGAAATCAATAAAAGTGATCGCTTACCGATACTCTTGAAGAATTAATTCCAAAAATAGCCGTCGGTAGCGTAGATTTTTTAAAAAAACAATTTTTCGTCTTTCGAACGGCGTTTTCCTATCTCTTTCCTTATTAAATTTCAGAACGACACTTGCCAGCGCTCGCCGGAAGTGAGAATTCCGTGTGACACAAAACAATCAGCAATTTGACGGAAGATTCACATCTGTACCTACCTCATCTGTGACCTTATTAGTGAGATTCAGATCTGACGTCCACTACCGCTACCGCTACCATTAAGGGACCATTAGCCAATCAGATGCGTTTGATATATCCGATCAACCAATCAGATGTTTACTAAACCAGTGAGAGGTATAAGTGGTTGTGGAAATCAAATCTGAACCTCTCTGTGCGACGCAGATTATGTCGGTTACACTTGCCGACACTTACATCAACGCATTAATGAACACAAGTCATCGGTTGTCGGAGAACATATGTTTGAACAGCACCTGCAGTGGCGTAACGCTCATTGGGTAGGGTTAGTTCAAAAACTAAGGGGCCCCGGGGCCTAACCCCCCCCCCCCCTTTCTCCGTTACGCCACTGACAGCACAGTGAAGACGCAAATAACATCAAGAAAAACTTCAAGGTGTTGAGAAAAATGTCGGGGAAAGTTCGGGTGTTTACTCTATATGTATAGGTTATTCATTAAAGATCTTAAACCTAGTTAAACAAACAATCGGACTCGGTACGCGATCAATATACAGTTACTTTATGGTTTCCGTGTTTGGATGGCCTGATCCAAACACGCGGGAATGTTGCGAGGGTTAAGAAAAGCGAGCGAAATCACGAGCCGAAGGCGAGTGATTTTGCCCGCTTTTCTTAACTCGAGCAACATTCCCAAGTGTTTGGATCATTCCATCCAAACAGGGAAACCATAAAGTAATTGTTTTATAAAATAACAACAATACGATAGTCTTCCGTGTTTGGATGGCCTTATCCAAACACGGGTTTCGACCAATCAGAATACGCGTTATGTACATGTTATTTTATAAAACTATTTACTTAACATCCTCTATTAGCATATTTGTTGTCTAGTGTTGTTTTATTGTTTGTTTAATTGTTTAATTGTTATTCAATTTAAATGTTTAATTATTCTAATAATCTAATTATGTTAATTAATTAAGGTCTTAGGGGGCTTAAAGTTAAAATAGCAACTGTCATGTATGACGAAGAGCTCCACCTTTGAATTTACTATATGAGTAAATTCTTAAACACGTCCGAGATTTTTGAAGATTTTCAAAAAATAGTTTTTAAAAAAGCTCTAAAAACTTTTAAAAGATTTTTAAAAAGCAAAAAAAGTTTAAAAAGTTAGATTTTTAAAAAAGTTAAAAATTTTTAAAAAGTTTAAAAAGTTAGGGTTAGGGTTATAATTAGGGGTTAGTGGTTAGGGGTTAGTGGTTAGGGTTAGGGTTGGGGTTACTGTTAGCGGTGCCGCGAATTTATTATATTATGATAAATTCAAAATGTGCCGCGAATTTATCATAATGATAAATTCGGACGTGTCTAAGAATTTGCTCATATAGTAAATTCAAAGGTGGAGCTCATGCTGATTAAACGCTATCCATATTAATTTAATTGTTTTCTGTAATAATTCGAACTTGAAAATGAGGTAAAGATGACTTCGAAACGTCGTTCTTTAATAAATTTGTTGTCGCTATCATATTTGTCTAAATCTATATCAAAAAGTTTATTGATAGGTAGTTTATTTAGTGCAAATAAAGCACAGAAATTTCGGCATTTTTTCTTGATAGTTTTTTATATAAACTTTCAGCAGAGTTTCAGCCATTTTGTGCAAAAACAGGGGGGGGGGTGAAATCGTCGTCTGAAGCTTAAGATCGAAGTTAGCCAGCGGTAATTACTATGGGAATTAGTTCAATGTTTAATTGAGACCAGTGGCGTCATTCTGGCGTCAGCAAAGGCCGAAATCCGCCATGTTTTTGGCGACACGTTTTATGCCGAGCACGTTCTCCAGTAATATAGTAAAGCTCAGTGGTTTAAGCATAGCAGCCCAAAAAAATAAATGTATTCACTTAAAAATGCGTTAAAAACACTTAAATACACATAAAGTTCGCCTGACTTTACTGTCTAGCGATTTCATTATTGTGTAGCTCATTATGATGGAAATTGATGGAAGGTAGAAGAAAAGCAGTCGAGATTAGTTTTATACATTTATTAGACATAACCTGGAGCAGTTGCGAAAAATGCAACAAATTGGCCCTCTGGCAGCTGAAGAGTCCAGCAGTTCGATTCCTGCCAGTAGGCCTATACTGTAGTTGCATTTTGGGGATTTTTTCCTGAAAGAGTTAAATATATTAAAAATGCATGTTTCTTACTATACCGTTGTTTTGTATTACAGCACAGGGAGCCCAAGCGTTGATCTGCGTTTAATTGAATTATTTCACTACATTACACTGAATATGTCATATAATAATAATAATACTCCTTTAGTCGAACATATAATAACAACATTTATTATATACACAAGGTCTAGATATGAGGTATTCTGCAATCTGATTGGTTCTCTACTAGCAGGATATTAGCTCATATCCTGCTAGTGGAGAAAAACAAAATGGCGGCCAAACTGAATTTACGATGTTTTGCAAACGAGAAAACGGCAAGTTGTCGCTTTTTATAGCCTTTACAGGATTAAAAACACAATGAAAAAACTCCCACAAGTTGTTTTCAGGTTAGCAAATAAATTTTTAAAATTTAAAATGGTTAAAAATATATATTTTTGAAAAAATAATCGGCCGAAAGAGCGAAGATAAAAACATAAACAAAATAGAAAAATATTGAAAATATCCGAAAAGCAAAGTCTGTGAATTCAGACCTTGTGTATATAATAAAACAGTTATTCCACTCACTCTCGTCGAATATGAGCGATAGCCGATTCGGCGCTACGCGCCTCATCGGCTATCAGCTCATATTCGACTCGAGTTCGTAGAATAACTGTTAAAAAGTTGATTTGTATTTGTATGGCTTGTATGTTTTTCAGTTTATTTAAGATCTATTATTAGCTTATATAAAAGCACCGCCTTTCGAACCTGACAGCCCGTTCGCAGGCAGGGGCGAACCCTCCAAAGTACAGGCAGGGGCGCGCAGGCAGGGGCGAACCCCAAAGTACAAATCATCTGGATTGGCAGGGCAAATCATCTGGATTGGCAGGGCAATGAAAGATTTTAAATAATAGAATGCAGAGTTATTAAGTAGATTCCAGGGCTTCCCGAGGGAATTGAATAGAATTTATAGACCTAAATTTTACAGATATTGGTAAAAAAATAAGGGTTTCATGCATGTTTTAACAGGAATGTGTCCGAAAAAAAATTTTTGACCCTTAATTTAATTGGTTTATGTCCGGAAAAATTTTTTCGCCCCTTTTTTTGAATGTCCGGAAAAAAATTTTTCAACCTCCCCCCCGCCGCCAACATTTTTGGGAGAAATAGTGGCGAAAAAAAAATTTTTGCCGCAGGGCATCATCGGCTTTCGCAGGGCAATTCTAGCAGACACCCCCGGCCCTAATTAAAAGGGGCTAGTTTCGCCCCTGTTCGCAAGATACACGCGTTATTTCGCACTGAAATAAGAAATGTGACAAGGGATGAAATTACAACACGGCGATGTTTTATTTTGAAGCCGTATGTGCTTGTTAAAACGAATGTTAGCTTGAAATTCGGCTACATGACATGTATAAGGCTAAAGTACATAGCCATTGAAAAATGTGTGAAATAAAAGCCCTAGAGTCTTATAAATTGCTATAGTTTTTACACTGAAACATTGAAACCGTTACGTTTAAACATTGAAACCGGACCGTTACGGTCGACACAAATTGGCTTCTCACCTCGAGTTGTAGTCGAGTTTGCTTTCTTGTTTATATCATTGATTCCTAATGGTTGACGGCGTTATTCGACACGATCGACACTCATTGCATAATTATCGGTCCACTCAAGTCGAGGCGTTCATAATACGACAAACTTTAAGAGTTTCATCACAGAGTAGATAAGACATACAGAGACGTAACTGACTGTCGTAAACACTGCGGAAGATTACGTTATCATGTACCCACTTTTTTTCAGGCGACCGGGCGAAAAATGATCAACTGCGCGTGCTCAGCAAGTTTAAAGTGGGTCGTCATCAGGTCGTCATCCAATCAGATGCATGCATCTAGTAACTTGCCGAGCATGCGCACAAAAAAAGTGGGTACACTAGTTACGTCTCTGTATGTCTCTACTCTGTGGTTTCATCCCTTGTCACGTATTTATATTGTTGCCGCCTCCTATTTCAAATCCCGCGCGTCTCCCACGCGCGTATCCTGCGAACGGGCTGTCAGGTTCGAAAGGCGGTGCTTTTATATAAGCTAATAATAGATCTTAAATAAATAAAAAAACATACAAATACAAATCAACTTATATGTTGTTATTATATGTTCGACTATAGGAGTGTTATTATTATTATATGACGTATTAGTGTAATGTAGTGAAATAATTCAATTAAAACACAGATCAGTCAACGCTTGGGCTCGCTGTGATTATAGCGTTGTTTTGTATTATAGCGTTATTACGTTTATAGCGAACCGCGTCCACTGGCAAAGTTTTCCTGGCTTTGTTATATCACATTATACAACCGGTAACAGCTTAAAAATTCCACTCAACTACGCAAGTTTTGTTAGTCTTGTTTAATTTAAGGTAAAGGCTTTTCCATTTAAAAAAAAGATAAAAGCCATATTTTCCAACCGAAGTCAACTTTTACATTATGTAGCGCGGCGACCGTTCCTTCTTTAAACTAAACTGCTTTAAACTGATTGGTTGATTTATCAATACATTGTTTTTCGACCAATCAGATCAGTTTGTTACAGATTTTTGCACTGTGATTACAGAAAATTGCACTGTGATTACAAAAAAATGCACTGTGATTACAGAAAATTGCACTGTTGTTTGGGATTAACTGCACTGAGATCAACCAATCACAGTCGAATAATATTTTTATGTATATTTTAAACTTTAGTAAATTTCGTGTCCAGCTTTTCACGAACTATTTATGTTCTGCAACCAGCAATTGAGGCTGCAACCAGCAATTGAGGCAAATTGCAAAGGACCTACCGTATATTTTCTGATTTTACTATTTACAGCATCACGTAAAATAATTTACTGTTTACTGCAAAAGCCATATTTCAACGGGTTATGCATCGATGATATGCAAATTAGTAAGGAAGTAGAATAATCATGTCCGTAATTTCCTTGGCCGTATTAACGGGGTCCCATTTGGTAGTATAAAGGACAAAATATTATTTTTTATTAATAAACTGAAGTGAACGTAATTCCAAATTTGAAGCCGGGTTGAGTGGAATTGAACGCGACCTCTGTAGTCTAAAACTGTCTGTACCAGTGTAGGTAGTACCAATGTGAAAATGCTGTGCTGAGTGGTTATATTACTACCTTAAAAAACAAGCAGAAACTCGACGTTTCGAGCGAAGGCCCTTCGTACAAATATTGAAAATGCAGAATAGGCAATAACTGAAATCAGGCCAACATTACTCTAAATACTTCGATAGATTTTGTTCTGCAGCCAGCGATTGAGGCAAGTTGCAAACGACCTATTTTATTCTCAGATTTGCGATTAACAAGATCACGTTATATAATTGTCTGTTTATATTGTTGAAGCCATATTCAAGGCGATATGCAAATTACGAAGGAAGTAGAATAAATCATGTCCATGATTAACGGGGTGGTCGTAAGATCGTCGTAAGGCGAGGTTCCGCTATATGTACTTTATAATTATAATTTACTTATCCTAATACTCTGTTTATCTCTCGCCAGTGTTACCTCATCTCAATATTCAGAACGTGAGTGTGTTTCAGGAGAGTCCAATTAACTCGTTTGAAAAATGGTAAGTAGCATTTGAGCCATATTATAATATGTTTGCGTCTTTGCGAGTGCGCTGATCATTTTAAAGTATCACGTGGTGTCCATCCGGTATAACATGCGTACAATATATTTTATGTTTCCTAGCAATATATAGAGGATATTACACGGCGGCGCGAAGATATGACTTTTTATCTTCGAGTGGTGAAAACAATATTATTATATAGTCCCAAGCAAAAAATTGTATAAATACTAAAAGTCACGTGATCGATATCTTCACTAGTGAAGATATGGAAAATATGTCACTGTGTATTTCTCAGTATCTCACTCTCTACTATATAATAAACTAACATATACTCCTTTCAGGGGGGAATAAAAATTTTCTTGTATAGAAAATGTTCTCCACTGTAAATTGTTTCGACGCTGTGTACCTACATAGAGAACCGAGTAGTAAACGGGCATTATTTTATCTTTAAAACACTAAATCAACGCTGCATGGTGGCACGGTCTAAGTACAAAAACAAGACGCTGAAGTCCACGAGACTATGGAAATATATATGTGCAACTTCAGTAAAAATCCATGTTGTACGAGTATACCACTAAAGAAGAGCAGGGGTTGTTTTTCGAAATTAGTGATTCTTGAAGTTTGCAGTATGCCTGGCAGTTTGCGCTAATAAAAAGCATCGTATTAAATTGCAATGAAATCAGTTAAATTGGGCTGATACTGATCGTGTCTGTGTATAAAATCATGATTTTCCAAGTTTACCGTTTGCGCTAATAGTCAAACCCAAGTTACCAAAAATAGATGTTACGTGATATTGTTGTGTTGTGTCCTAAAATGCATTTGCCATTCACGCTAAATTATTTGTGGTGGAATCATAAATGTTGTGTCGAGGGTGGGAGGTAGAGTGTCGGCGATCCAATGTCGAGGGTCGAGGGTAAAACGTCGAGGGTCATATAAAAAAGTCGAGGGTCATATATAAAAAGTCGAGGGTCGTATTTAAAAAAAATATTTTATTTTATTTTTATTGTCGAGGGTAGAAATTCGCGGACAAAATAATTTGTTTAATGTTGTGACATGGACTTATCATATATGTAGGCAGAAATTACTATATTAACGTTTAAAAGATACTACTACCTTGGGTAAATTTAATGATGATTTTCTAAGCGAATAACATGTTTATGTCTAATATAAGAACGGTCTCTTTGCTTTCTTATCAAATTAACGTGACAACATAGATTAACAGGCAGCTGTAATCCTCAAGGCCCTCAAGCCAGTAATGGCAATATATTAAGGCAAAATTCCAGTTGAAATATATTACCAATAGCAAGTTAAAATAATTATTTAGTTAAAAATTATTATAATATAAAATACGTTCGACAATAAAAATAGGATATTAGACGGTTGCGAAGAGATATGGATTTTATGTTCGAGTGGCAAAAACAATATCTCACGAGTGAGCGCAGCCGGAACGAGTGAGATATTGTTTTTGACACGAGAACATAAATCCATATCTTCTCGCAACCGTTTAATGTTCTGTTTATTATATGGACTTACTCAGAGTGACAAAAATGCACACAAAGACGACATGTAAATAAGCACGCGAAAGACCAGTATAAAAGCGATATTTTTAAAAATTATAGTGCAAACATAAAACTAGAATAAATTTTACTTATCTCAAAATGTGTTTTAAATGTTTTCGTTTTATTTCCAACGTTATAATTTCGTTTTAAATACGAACCAAAGACCATTTGTATTTTCAAAACAACTGACAACAATGAAATTGGCGAGAAATTTTCGAACTTCGTATGAACTTCGTATAGCAGGGGTGAAATACGGAAAATACCCGACTTTTTTTTATGACCGTCGATTTTTTATATGACCCTCGACTTTTTACCCTCAACATTGGACCCTCGACAGTCAACCTCCCACCCTCGACACTCGACAAAAACCTAAACTCATGTCTATACTGTCATTTGATATGTGCTTGCGATCTTCGCAGCCCGCTCTAACTCTAGAACAGAACAGAACAAATCCCCAGAACAAATGCACAGAACAAATCTCCGTTAAAAACACAATACTTTGATTGTTTAAATGCCTGAAATACTACAGGTTTAAGCCACCGAATGGCGTACCAAAATTTAGATCCAAATTCAAGGAACTTGGCTTTCGATTACAGAATACGCCGTTACAGTCTATGGTTTGGTTTGTTTCGTTTTGTTACATTAAAAATTTCTAGCGTATACATGAAGTAATTTCGAGCATAGACTGATTACGTAATACCAGAGTAATATACGTACTGTAGATTTCATCCTGGATACCAAAAGTGTGGTAACTAGTAGTTGTAGCCAGAAGTGTGGAGTACACATACTAAAACCTTGAACTCTGGTATCCCGGTTGGATATAATGAAAAATAAATCAAATTTCTGACCTTGCTTTAGAGTTGTTTCTGTGCTTATAATGAGCTTTTAAGCTTTTTTGAGCTTAAAAGCAAGCGACGTTTTTGTCAACACGGACGTCGCCCGAAAATTGGTGTAACTAATTTTGGCGGCATTTTGCATCATAGCGCTCGTATAAGGAAGCAAAAAACTTTAAAAATCTTATGTTTTGTCATATGTGTTGAAGATGACCACAAACTGACTCAAGCACAATTCGTTATCCAGTCTCCCCTCGGCAATCTGAGGTCCGTGTTGACAAAAACGTGGCTTGCTTAAGCTCGCTAATATTGTGCCTATTTCTCAGTTGAGCTAGTGTCTTGTTTTTTATTGCAAAGTCAACCAGGCCTTCTGCATCTCTACCTCCTTCTCTATAATTGCACACTTACACCCTACCGCGCAAGTTGTCATTTTGAGAACAGTGTGAATACCTCAGCTGGCGTCTTGTTACTATATTTAGTTTCGTACCACAAGATGTGGCACTCATCAGATATATTATAGCCTTATGGCTAACACCAAATATTACATTATTTATCGGTATCAGGAAAGCACATGTAATTGTAAAAACGAGAAATAATGTCCTAGCTTAGCATGTTCAAAACGTGTTTTGTTGAGTCTATATTACGGGAACCACTCAGTATTTTATGAAAACATAAAATAACAGTAACTCCGAATAACATTTTGATTTTTAATCGTAATTTATAATCCTTAATCCTGAGGATGACTACAAACTAGTCGAAACGTCGATTAAAAATCAAAATGTTATTCGGAGTTACTGTTATTTTGTACAACAGACCACCACAAACATAAAAAAAACTTTATTCAAACAGAGCTACCAATACTGGTACATGGAATACATTTTTATATATTATGAAAACGAATTAACTATTAGAATTATACTATAGTTAAAATTCATCAAAATGTTTTAGGACATCGCGTAGCAACACTGCTTGGTTACCAATGTCCACACAAACTTGTCTTTCATTGCAACCCCATACATAAACAAGTCATGATTATCAGGACCTCTTTTAAGGATGTGTAACTGGGGGGGGGGACATATTTCCCGCGGGGGACCTGGAGAAACCAGCATATATATATATGCATGGTTTAAGCATTTGGCCCGTAACTAGGATTTTGGAGACAACCGAGTCGAGCACCGAGGGTCCGAACCGTCTGGAGGGGTGTGGGGGCATGTCCCCCAGAAAATTTTGGATTTCTTGAAGCTCAGATAGGCTATTTCCAGCATTTTGAGGAGTGTTACAACAAGAAATTAACCTTATAAACAGTGACACAATTACTGCAATTTTACAGTCTTCCAAATGTAATCCAGTCCCAAAAAGGCAACATGATGTGATGATACGCTAATGAAAATGTGCGATTTTTGAGCCGAAAATGGTAACAATTTCTGCACGTAATACAAATATACTGAAAATATACAAACTTTGCAAGGCTATATTTTCTGTATTAATTTTACAACATTTCGCAACCAAATTTTGCAATTGTACTAATTTCATTATGTTCTTTTTAACTATTATGTTTGATTCCCTTCTCTTTACTTAGATAAGAATGTAGTCTAACATGCAAGTTGTCCATTGCTCACTTTGAATTTTCTCAATGATACTAAAATAGCGTGATTTGTAGAATGTTAAAACACATTTGTAGAATGTCCAAACAGAACTTTTTCTTAAAGAAAATCCAACAATCTGCCGCACATAAGTTTCTCGAAAAGGGAGAAAGGGGTGGTCCAACTTGTACAATACTTCTTTCATATAGGAGTCATCTAGCTAGTTCTCGAAGGTCAGAAATTCAAGAATTGTTTCTACTGCTCCACTGCAGTTATATTATTATTAGTTAAAAACATACAAACGAAAAACAAGCAATAAAACTAGACTTAACATGGCAAAATAAAGTCAACTTTTTTTGAGCAAGAAACGTGACCGCCATCTTCGATTCGAACTAGTTTTATATAACCACACCGAGGCAGAATTTGCAGCTAGTATGGCTAGGTTGGTAAAACGTATTGATATATTGTAAAACCTCGTTTATCATTTCCATTTTGTTGCAGATTTTTTTAAAGAATACCATCGCGTTAACAATATTGCTTTTCCAGTTTATGACATGGTCAATGACAGAAAGTTCTTCTGTTGAAGAGGTTTACAAACAACTCGTTGATCTTGTCGAATCTCCAGAGGAGCCGAAAGGAATTCCCTTCTCCGAACGTATCCCGTCACCGAAATGTCTGAATGATCGAATCGCTATTGTTGGTGCTGGTCCGGCTGGGATACATATGGCCTATTTATTGAAGAAAAAAGGTTTTCAAAATATTGTAGTGCTTGAGAAAAGTAAACGTGTTGGCGGCAAATCCTTAACAATCACACATCGTGATACAGCACATGACCTGGGCGCATGCTGCACTCAACCCGACTTTGAGGATAATGTTCAAGCACTGGCTGAAGAGTTTGGGCTATGGGAACCAGCAAAAATGCCTCCATTTAACGTTTGGTTGGATAAACTTTCTACCTCGATTAGTTACTCATCATATGTTCTTCCTGAAGCTATGAAATTAGCAGAAACGAATGATCCAAAAGTTGCTACTGAAAAACTTTTTATGGCCTTGCTTAAGTATATCCGTCTTCATCGTGAATTTTTTGGTAAATACAAAGGAGAATTAATGAGAAAACCTACTCTACGTGTGATGAACTTAGTCAACTGCACATTCCTAGAATTCATTGAAAAAAATGATCTAACAATGCTTAAGCCCATTTTTATCATATCTCACACTGGAGAAGGTTTTGGTCATTTGGATGAAATATCCGCTCTGTATGGTTTAATATGGAACACACCACACCTTTTAAAAGGAATGGCAGGTGCTATGTTTAGCGGAGAATCACCGTTCAACACGATTAAAGGCGGTTACCAGAAACTCTGGGAGAAAATACAGACTTATGAGAATATTGACGTGCGTTTCGATGTTGACATCAGTCGAATTTACAGAAGAAACGACAAGGTCCTTATAAAATACTCAACCAGCAGAGATTGGGCAGAATTTGATTTTCTAATTTGGACACCAAGTGTATATGCCACCCTTCATTTAATCGATCCCAGTGAGAAAGAGAAAGAACTCTTCTCTGGATTCACTACTGCTTGGTGTACGACAACGCTATTCGACTCCATGTATGGCAACCGTGGTGACTCACCTGTAGACTTCTGGTTCAGTACCATTGAAAAGAAACGATGGGACGCAGTATGGGAACAACGGGACTCTTACGGTACATATAATAATTATTATGGACCAGAATATCAAAATGGGTCCCTTCCCGGAGGACCAGATGGCCAGTACATTCGAACTGCAGTTGCTTACCAATATGGAAAAGAGAAACCGGATGAGTCCACTCTTGATGAAATATTTCGACAGCATTATACAAGCATGAATGCCTCCGAAATCAAAGTGATTCATAGAGAAATATGGGAATACTTTCCGCGATTCTCACCACAAAAGATGGCAAGTGGCGCTCTCTGGGATATATTTGATAATCAAGGAAGTAGGCGCACATGGTTTGCAGGCTCATCGGTTATTGTTGAATCCTTGAAAAGTGTTCTTGAATACAACAAATTGTTGGTGTCAAAAATGACAGAAGGCATGTCTTGCTGATAAATAAGAACTTTAATTTTAATTTTTTTCACTATTGAGAATTGATTATCACATGGTAGTTTTCATTATGTTGAATAGGCTATATTAATGAATAATTAATAATTATGATTTCAGAATTTGATTATAGATAAACTATGATTATAGAATTGAGTACTCGATTGTTGGAACTGAGATTGTATGGAGACGTGTAGGTGTCTTTCTACAGTGCAAATTCGCCAAACTTAAGAAAATTGTGTTGTCTTTTCTTTTTGGGGTATCTGCTAATCCAATGATAATAAATTTCGAAATTGTAGGTTGCTTTTATGCTATCGAAAGAATGTGCGGAATGCGTGTAGGCGAAACAATGCTTATAGGCGAAACCATGCATGCTTGGGTCATTAATTTTTTTTAACGACCTTGCATGTTTATTCGAAACCAGTTTTTGTGACGACATTTGCCGAAAATTTCGCTTCTTTTATTGCGTAAATTGTCTTTGTTTATGTCTTTCAAAATGCAAAATTTTTCTTCCAAACATAAATTGCAGCGTTTTGATCCCCCTGTGTACGAAATAGCGTGTTTTAAAATT
>CACRXK020001882.1:0-48582 GCA_902702795.2 Paramuricea clavata | reverse complement strand
TGTCCCATTTTTTTTTATTGCAAACCAAAATTGCCCGACTGTTGATCGAATATTGCCCGACTGCCCAAAAAACTGGGGGGGCTACCGCCCCCCCGCCCGGTACGCCTATGTATCTAATGTAATCCTATACTATAATATTTTTGAAATAAGAAGTAGAGAATAGGAGTCTTGCATTGAACGGTCTGTTCATGTTTGCATGCATGAGGAGTCTTTCACTACATCAATTTAAAAAACGTCTTATTTCACACTCCCACAGGATTTAATTTCTCCAAACAAACCAAAACAAACTCTTTGAGTGAAGCGAGAAACTTTACATGTTCCGATGACAAACGGTAACGTTTCGATGACAAACATGTTACAAACTCATTGCGAAACAAATCTTCCCACGTGTATGATACCACAATCTATAAGACCACAGTTTAAGACTAAAGGTCAAACTTGACATCGTATCCGAGTAACCAAGGGCGTATTTCCTTAGAGATGTACACTATTGTAATAACATTCATTTTGCGTTGGCTGACTCGCTATATATACACGGAAACGTGTTCAACAGTGACGAGAAATTTAGCTGAGAAAAACTAAACTTTGTTAGGGCTATACAATGCGATTCGTCATACGATATTTATAGATTAAACTTAATTTTTGTATATAGACCACATGCGAAAATGTAAATATCAAAATAATAAAATAGTAATAATAATATAATTCTATCAGTTTTGAAACCTTCTTAGAGGTCCAGGCATCTCTTATTGCGTATATTGGCCCATGCATGCAGTTATAGCAGGAACTAGACTAACATTGATTCTATCATGCTGGATATAGGCTTACGCTTCTAAACTGGTTCTTCCTAGAAATCCGATAACGACCATCCCATTCCAATGTGACAAGTCTGGATAAAACATATTGTGCAATTGATAGGGTCAAAGTCATAGACATAGACTGTTTAAATTATACTCAGATTCCATACAGAGATAAGAGCCACGGATCTCGCCTGCATTCCGTAATCAGTCATATTGTCTAACCGACAGTTCGATCGAGCCTATCGTTTAATTGTAATTCAAAAATCTGTTTACTTCCTATGTATATAGAAGTTTATAAGCAAACATCACGAGATTTTATTCATCCGATTCGAAACCGGCAGTTTCTTGCCACAAAATGTTTGTTTTTGCCTCGTCTTTTATCTCTTTCATTGATGTAGAACATGTTATTCAAGGCGAGACTGGAGTACTGGAATAAATCCGCAGTTTTTTTGCAGACGTACATTTACAGGAATCGAAACTTCGTCTCCGAGATGAAGGATACATGTCAGGTTTTGCGGTAATTTTGCAGATGAAAATCTCGAGTGTAAATTTTATACATTTTTAGACATAATTACATGAGCTTGCGGTTTATAGAGCTCGACACTGCATACACTCAGTCTGTAGCTCAGTCGGTTACAGCGCTACATTGGAATAGAGGGACCAGAGGGCGTATAGCACTATAGGTACATTTTTCGCAACTCATGCTACCGGTTAGGTCTAAACCTGAATGTGTATAATTTACTGATCTAAAACATTTTCAGATTTCATCTAAAAACCCTCCAACCCGGCATTGTGTCATCAACTGTCACCACCGATAATATGCTTATTGGTTAAAACGTGATCGAAGTGTCATTGTCTTCTTACTAAAGTATGATAAAGACAAGATTTTATCTGATAAAAACTTTGAACAATATATACTCTTCGTAATTCTGGCCTAACAATCATACATCGCTGATTTTGTTTGCAAAAATCGCTAGATCGCTTGGGAATTTATCTTCTAACGTTTTTGTGTGGTTAGTGTTGGTAACTACAAGTTTAATTTATCTGAAGCTGGATATTGGTATTTGTAGTCGATGAAGGAGCATTTGCGAGAACAATCCTTTTGATAACCTTGATACTTGAAAGATCGATTATCATAACAAAATACTGTGATCCCCACTGAGCTAGCTGGTCTCCCGTTGAACACAGTGTGTTAATATATTGGACTTGAATAACTTAGTTCTTGCACTTCACTTGGTGGAATTAATCAGCATCAGTAATATTGCTACTGATCAGCATCAGTAATATTGCCTCGGTTAATTTATTAATTGCTCAATGTCTACATTACTTAATATATGTTTGCACCAACACTTCTCACTAGAAGTAGAACACTAACATACATAGTGGATGGCACGCACAGAAGAAACTGCCAGACGTAGTGTTGATTGGAGTGTTGATTAATTTAAAAGAAGCGAGAGAGTAGCAGAGGTATTATTCATATTTCTGTTAAAGCCCTCAGTTCACCACTTGGGCAAAATAGCAAGTACTCTGGTTACTTGAGGGCAAATTGATTGGATTTGGACTCAATTTCCGCCGCTATAGATTTCCTCGCACCTAATCACGATGTGTGATTATCTGACGGAGATTTTCAGTTGGTTTATGTCTTTCACCTTTGCGACAAAGATTTGATGCCTTCCTTAATTTATACATGCAATTGTCTGATTATAATTTCGTCTCAGGCGTTTGCGAGAAAAATGCTTCCATGCCGTTTGACTCTGACCAAACGCCGTACGATCTCACCAAGAGCTTTGGTTTCATGCTGTATATAGAAACACTGGACCGTTGAAGGATGGTCGTTATGATGAACCTCTTGGAAGAACAGTTTAGAATTGATAAAACTAAAAGTTAGTTTGAATTAGACTTCCTACTGTAATAACATCGTATCGATAAAGGAAGCCCCTTGTAGAAACTTGAGTAGAACTTTCCAGTACAATATAGTTAGTCCATGACGGACGTATTTATGATGAGCTTACCTTAAATGCCCACTCGTCTGCTGCATGTGCTTCTTCGATATAAATAATGGCGAAATCTGCAACGTTTGAAAACCTTTGAGAAATTTCCGAAAACTTTTGCAAATCCACCTGAAATGGGGGTCAGCTGGAACTTCCAAAGTTCAACACCAAAGGTCTTCCATGTTGTACCAAGTCACTGACGTTCACCCTTAGAGAATATAAGATAAACGTTTGTTACAAAGGATATATACATCTCTATTAACCTATGTAAAGCAGGCTTTTGCTTCAGGATGTATAGTACGCCTGAACCAGGTCATAAGTTCAACGGCCGTAATTGGCTTGATATCAGCCCGGTTCGCAAACTGACTATGCAGCTTCGAATTCGCTTGTTAGTTTTTATAAATGTGTGGTTAGAGTTCAAAGTGTAGTGTGTCATCCTTGAAATGTTTACTTTAGTACGTATGTTTACATGCATTAGTAATTTACGAGAATGTTCTATATGCTTTGTTTGGATTGAAAGTTGTGCTGACAAGGTGCGATCCACGTACAGTACATAACTAAGAGTTGGCGGCAGTCACGCGATCTTGGTTAGCTGGTGTGGACGCTTTGCCAACACCATCATGTCATGAATTTATTTAAGTTAAAACATAGTTGGAACACTCATCAACCATTTATTTTGTTAACCTAGAGCTTAAATATCCATCGCAACAATTCGTGATTGCCAACATTGATCAATTCTCGTTTCACCGGGACTTTAGGCATAGCGGACTCAATTGCAACCTCGCAAGCCAGGGTCGAGTTCTCTGTTGACTATACGGCGAAAGTACCCTGGCTTGCGAGGTTGACTCAATTGGTCAGTATACTGATTCACCAAATATATGCAGGTTCAATTCGCCTTATTGTGTTGCCGTTGGGTTTTCTCACGCTTGCGGCTTTCACAAAACTTCCGAACAACTATTTTATTGCATTTTCTCTAGGAAATCATTACCGGCCTGCAAAGTTTCATAAATAACATATACTCATTGCAAAAAATACTTTATTCTGTAATTACATCAGAAAATGTAACTGGCAGTGCGCGCGGCAGGTTTAGTTCTAAAGGTACTATCCACTGAATCTCTCGCATTTAAAGTTGTATGGTAGATTAGCCTGAAAAACGATAGGTTCAAAATCAAACTTATGTTTACACTACAGCGCTGGGTAAATTAATCACTTGGATAAAAGCGCGCTCATGGATTCATGACTGAATCAGTTTCAGTGCAGTCTCCCCCAACAGAACTCAATAGGTAAATGGGTATAGCATTATACCCCGGTTCGCTAAATATACAGAGTTGAGTCTACCTTGTACCCTCTTGGATTCTTACCATTGATTATAATATAGTATAATATAATTTACCTTTGAAGATTTGCTGTGTCTACGAGCTGCGCGTCTGGAAAGGACTCTCCTTCTTTAAGTTTGGCTTTGATGTTAAGATGGCACATTCTCCACAACGCTTTCATCATTTCGAATCCAGCAAATGAGCTGAGATACATCTCTAAAGGCAACTCTACTCCAGATGCTAACTTAAACAGCTTCGGTATAAAATACTGCTTGTAAGGTAGGAGTTTAAGAATGTTTCCAGTAATGAAGAGAGTCAGGAGCGCCAAAAGGCTGGCCCCTTGTAAAATCGCCTCGGTACAGACGCTTACTAGCGCCATCTCTGCAGCAAAATCGCTCTACCATGCAGAGGTATTGCTTTCGACTGAAGCACTATCGCGGATGCACTGGCCTTTTATGTACGACGTACGCGTGGGCACAGACGTACAGCACTGTAGATTCCCCAACTGGACTCTACTGTCATGGATCGGAACCCCGTGGAACCTGACTGTGATATATGGCATTGTTTATTTATCACTTCATCTAAATGTGCATTGATTATTTTGTAAAATTCTGAATCTTTAAAGCAACAAAGGTTATAAAGTGTACTAGAAACATTTCGTTTACATTATATTACACCATGTAATAAATACTTGGAGTATAGTAAATTTCGATGTTGTACACTTGTACTCTACCACATTACCGCACATTACAGCTATTCTGGTTGTTTTGTGGTGAATGAACGAATGAAAGAATGAAAGACTTTATTTGAACGAGGGTAAACAGTAAAACTGATGAACTTGTGGCTTTGATGAATTTGAATGATGTCTAGGATGTTGATGGCGCACAATGTAATGCAAGTAGTTTTCACTTCTGGTTTTGATTCCTGCAATATATACATATATATATATACATATATGGTATTTGATTCCTGCAATATATGGATTATAATTTTGCCTCAGCTGCATTTGAGAAGAATGTTTATGAAGAATCTCCTTACTACACTTCCAGGGAAACAGTTTAGAACTGATAGAGGCATAAAAAAAGTCTGTATACAAGTTCCAATGAATCCAGATTATTATTCGTGCCACGTTGGTTTGCGTGAGGTTACGGAAGGTTAGTTTATGCACTTGAAACACTTCAAAATATAATAGATATATGATTGTTGCCCATCATCGCCTTGACGAGGTCGCAAGTGATTCTAAATATTGATACTGTGTATACGTGTCGAAATCATGGTATGTGCCGTGATTTCCACCAGGGGCACGTCGCCATTGTCTTCAGGGAAGAAGTCGTGACCTCAAAATCTGAAATCAATGCTTCTTTATTAATTTGAAAGAAAGAAACATTGCTTTGTCAAATTCTTGATGTACTTCACACAATCTCGCATATATAAATTAAAAACTTTCAGCCAAAACTATGCGATGTTACACAGGGATCGATATTGGGCCCTTTTTTGTTTTTAATGTTAAGAAATTGACATAAAAACGACAAAATGTAAAACTATTATATTCCTTTCTAAGTAATGAATCGCGGATGATATAAAATTGTCGGCGTCGCTATTTGGGCCGTTTTTTTGCTTTTTATGATAAGAACGATAAACGTTGTACTATAAACAGTTCCGGGTGATACCTATAAACCTCTTTATTCATAACTAACATAAGTGTTTAAAAAAAACACAATCATGCCTTTTTTGCTATTTGGATAAAGAAATGATATTATATGACGACAAACTTCTGTATCATTTATTCTGTGCCAAATACTGACGCACACTGCACGCAATTGATGGTATTTAACGTATTTGAGACATTTAATAAACAAAGTTGATTTAAAACCAACAATTATGATACAAAGGCGCACACTTTGACTTGATGGCATAATTGCGAAAAAACAATCCAATGTAAAAATAATCTCGGGCACAATTTATTCTAGACTGATGTCTTGATATTTGGCGCCATACAATTAGTATGCGATCTCAAGTTTTTGTACGCCGGTCAGACGTTTATGGAATTATGCTTTATATTAAAGACTTCGAAGTGTTGAATTTATGCTTCGTCAGTATAGTATTAAAGCCTTAAGTAATAACTGGGTTCATGAATTAACCACTACCTTTAACACTAGATGCTGATGAACTGACAAGCTATCAAGACAAAAACAATTTGCTGTTGTTTGTACAAAGTTTCTGAGCTAGGTTAAGATCCAGTAGCCAACTCCTCTCTGAAGCAAACTATTATGCAATTTCTCCATCGCGTGATGTTTCATGCATATCTCACATTTCATTAAGGAGTTTTCGAATCCGGAGTCACGCAATAAATTGCGAAAGAATGAAATATAAAAGATAAAAAAGAGCTTTGTGCTGCAAAAAAATAAAGTTCAGGAAATGGTCTCAAGATGCTTGCAATGACAAAGTGAATGACAAGTTAAAGTTAAGGGGTTGTTTCATATGTGTTTTCGCGACATTGGTTGGTTAGATATCCGCCTTCGATAAGGCAAAATTGAAGACAAAGGCAAAGCTTTCGATCCGTAAGCCCGGAACTTCATCATCAATGCAAATAATCATTATCTATAACATGGTAATAATCATTTGATGAAGACCCGGGTTTACGGATGGAAAGCTTTGTCAATAAATGAAAGTGGTGTTGCAAACAAAAACCCAACTAAATGAGCCTCAGTAGCACAATCGTCATGCAGTGCAAGTGCCTTTCACCCAGTGCTTCCATTTTCAAAAAACATAATTTCCTTCCAGCCGTTCAAAATTTCCTTAATTTTGAAAAAATTTCCTTGCAATAAAAATTATTGAATTTTACCTAATTTAAAACTGATTTTATAGTAATTTATCTCGAATAACCGGGTATTTCTTGTTCTAGAAGGAACATAGACGTTCCAGGAGCTGAATTATGAAAGGGGAGAGACAAAGAGTTTACCAAGATTAATACGAAAGAGAATAAGCATGGGGGTCTGGGGGTTCTCCCCCAGAAAATTTTCAGATTTTGCATCTCACAGACAGGAATTTTAGCATATTTTGAAGCGCATTTCCTTGGAAATTGCCGTATTCTTGGGGTTTTTTAGAAATAAGGCAATGTCCTTCACATTTCCTTCAATCTTCCGAAATTTCCTTCAGATTTGAATTTCCTAATAATTTCCTTCAACCAGTTCAAATTTCTTTCAAAAAGGAAATTTCCTTCAAAATGGAAGCACTGCTTTCACCTCTGAGATCGCGTGTTTGATTCTTGTTGCCCACTCGTGCTACTTATGAGTCAGTCAACGCTCTGCCAAAAGTCGTGGGTTTTCTCCCGGTGCTCCGATTTTCTCCGAACAGGGAAGTTGACAGAATGGGTTGGGATAAGCCCCCGAATTGACCCTTCAACCGCAGCCGTGATCGTGCACACATGAGTCATAAGGTGGCTGCCAGTAGTGCCCTTGGAAAACATTCAACCTGACCAGGTTGATCTGGATCCTTCGTGATTTGGCTTAGCTAGCACACCCCCGTGATTAAACTAAAATACTGGCAAAGCAAATATCGCCGGATCATCTATTGTGAAACAAAAATGTACCATTTTACATTTACCAAAATAAGCCCGACACGTTTATTTAAGATTCGCAGTCATCATCTGGTCTAGAATACATGCACTGTAGTAGTAGTTGCAACAATCTTGTACACTTTGAGAAAGTTGAAGTTTTTCTCTCACTGAATTGTTGTATATTGGTGAACTGAAACTGAGTTTGATTTCATAGTATTTTCACAATATATTTAGTCATTGCTGAGGCAGTCGTGAAAGGGTAGCTTGGATTTGCCTATTTTTCACTGGGAAAATAAGTTTGGGGGAATATGGGATTCGCATGATTTTCGTTGTTGGAAATGAGATTGACCAAATCGGGCCATCAGGCTTTAGACAGAATTTTGGCTTGAAATATATTGGATTATAGGCCTACATACCATTTATACAAAATTCTTACGCCCCTTCCATATAAGTCCGCTTTGGTATTTTGCACTTTTAAACCCTACTCCCCCATGCAATTACTCAATGTTGGGTAAACAATGACCAAAACGTAAGCCAAACTGAATTGCGGTTGCCTTAGAGTATTCACTAATAAAACACAAAACAATGGATACTCCGAAAATTGTAAACATTTTCATCGTTTCGACTATAATCGTTTCGTTTTTCTTCTAAAGATGACTTAAATTATAATCGAAACGTAAAGAATGAAAATGTTTACAATTTGTTTTGTGTTTTCATTAAACTATTACCCGAAAATTCGATTGACAAGCTTTGACCAATAAGTTTAACTTGTCCTGAATGGACATTTAAGCTGCTCTTACAGGCGAGCAAGTTTTCTATGGCAAGTTTTTCATATACATGAGCTATTTCAATTAAGGTTGTCCACGAGCAAAGCGGAAAAGTCGAATACGAGCGCGATTTATTTGCTCGTCTGTATAGGCAACTGTTCCAATTTTACCGCATGACAATGCACTTATTCAAAAGCTGGTATCGTCTAGTTTTTGGACAAGTGCACTTGTCTTGGAAAAAATTGGCAAAGTACACATTTTATTTGTCTGTCTGGGTCAACAAAGAAAAGTTCGCTAAGTAATTTCAACACTTGCATGCCAAAAACGTATCATAGAAACTTAGTACACACGTGCCATTGACAAAGAAAACTTGCCATATGAAAAGCTAATTTCTTCAAGTAAGTAAATCATCCCGGCTTACTTGCCGTTGGGCGCTAAGCTGAATTACGAAAGACGCAGCTCAACCTGATTGAGTCGAAGGTTTTCCAAGGGCATCTCTGCATGCCAGCCATCTTATGACTCATGTCTGATAACGAGGCACAGCTATGTTGGAAAGGTCAGTTTGGGGGCTTATCCCAACCCACCCTAGCTGTCAATGTTCCTTGTGGGAGGTAGCGAAAACCCACGACTTTCGGTAGCCGAGCGTCCCGACTGTATCTTTGTATACACGAGTCAGTCCCGTTCGTGTGATGGTGTCAACCGTTTTGTTCAAGCTAGATTGTATCTCATTTGACTATCTGTGATACTTGACCTGAATGTTTTACTAGTTCATTCAATCGCGTGACATTGCCATATTGACTGGTGGAGTGTTCTCGCATTCCGGATCACGCAAGGTAACAGAGATCACGGCATCTCGATATTGAATCCGTACCTTAATCTTTATATTATATTACATTTGCTTACAAAATGTTTACGTAACAGCTACAACAGTTATGAAATGGAAGATTGCAGTAACTAAACAATATGCCCATATGTTAGTTTTCACCCAGTTCGCATTAGTTTCTGACAACTTACATGCCTCGTTACCACTGTTCTGGTAAACATGTAATGGAACATTCATGCAATACTGTATGTGTGATTTATTAGGGTGAATTTCTTGTGAAGTACTCAGCCGTGCTACATTTTTGGTAGCCCGTATTGATTCAAGATTCACAACTCAATTTTTCAAGTGCTTTTGCCGCAGAAAGCTTGCGCTTAGGGCAGCAATATTTCTCGTCTCCTTGTGATATGTTCACATTTGCGTCATACACTTAACAGATCACGACACTTTTGGTATATGTGTGAATTAAACAGGTCATATATGAAGATCCACCGGGGCTTATACGGATCAAAAGCTCTGCAGAAATTTAATTTAAAATATATTAACAAGTCAAAAGGGCTTTTCGGATATTAATTAGGTGTGCTAAAGTTAATAGTTAACAACTATAAGGGTCCTTACAAAATTATTCAAAAAGTATGTCCTAAGAACCGTTTTAAATTGTTTTCAGACTTAATGGGGTCAGGCAAGTCATTCCACAGCTTGACTGCTGTAAACCAAAAAGAGCGTTGACCAGTTGCTTTTCGATTAGAAATGGTACATTCAACACTGAATCCTTTCTTGTACCGCATTTATTTATTTGCGATCGTTTAATGAAGCTTTTCGCTTAAGCCGGTTTTCATTTGGCGGAATTTTGCGCGCGGAGCGGAATTTTGCTTTGTCTTGTGATTTCTAGGGTGGAACTAAAACCGGTTTTCCATTAGGCGGAACTTTGCGCGCGAACGGAAACTCGTGAATTCTCTGGTGGAACTAATTAGAAAAGACAAAGAAAAATTCCGCTCCGCGCGCAAAATTCCGCCTAGTGGAAAACCGGCTTTATAAAGAACTGAAGAGCGTAACCAAATCAGGCCCGTAGCTGGGGGGGGCAGTGCCCCCCCCCCCACTCGGTGGGACAGTGCCCCCCAGTGCCCCCCCACTCGGAAAATCCCGCCATCTTGGATTTATCATGTAGGCCCCGCCTGCGCTAGGTATGCGTTAGCAATCTAGATCTCCTATATCTATGTTTGCTCGTATAGTAAATTCAAAGGTGGAGCTCATGCTGGTCAAAATGGCTCTGGGGACGAGAATGTCTGACACTGGGCTTACGATGGATCAAAATTGAAAGCTTAAACAAGCGACATTTTGCCGAGGTGGGATTGGATTTAAAACTCTGTTTGTGGTAATTTTCAACACCTATCACAATAAAACTTTTTTTTAAAAGATTTTTAAAGTTTTTTGCTTCCTTACACGAGCGCTATCAGTGCTATCGGAGGCAAAATGCCACCAAAATTAGTTATACCAAGTTCAGGTAATGTCCGTGTTGACAAAAAGGTTCCTTGCTTAATTCAAGCTCACTACAAGGAGTGGTGTTTCAATAAAAACAAATCAATTATATTTATATCATAATATTTGCTGTGTTGGTGTAATGTACTCAGGTGAATAAGATGCCTGCGATGCCACTCTGAGTGTATATCCACACCGGGCAGGCTTGAAAAATATGCCTGGCCACGGTGGGAATCGAACTTACGACCTTTGGAATACTAGTTGGCAGAGCATTGGGCTAGTATTCCAAAGGTCGTAGGTTCGCCGTCCAACCGTGGCCAGGCATATTTTTCAAGCCTGCCCGGTGTGGATATACACTCAGAGTGGCATCGCAGGCATCTTATATTTATATCGTCGTGCGAACATACAAGGCTGGTGTAAAAATAGTTGAGTGGATAACATATTATGTTCTATTATGTTTTAAATCTGTCGCCCATTTCAAGTGTCAGAAATAAATCCCTCGGTTTATTAATGAGGCTGAAGTTTTTCTGAATGAGGTGATAATAGGACGTAAACTAAAGTAATAGTTATTTTAATAGTCTTGAGTATTTTTACTCACGTTTGGGCAGGGGGCGGTTCATGGGTCTTCGAGTCCCGTTTGCACCTTGCTCATTTAGGGTCATTATTTTATTAGCTTAGGTTTATTAGTATGTAAGTTTATTGACCCTAATAAAGACAATTGAAATGAAATAATAGACCTTTCTTATAGTGACGCGGAAAAACTCTTACCAATGCGATGCCCCAACTGACAATGGACTTTTATGCGAACTTTTACGTGCGTGTACGCACGTATGAAAAACGCGTAACTGGAATGCAGCCTTTACGCACGGGAAAATGCACCACCACCTTCTGTCCAAATGTGGTGCATTTTCCCGCGCGTAATACAAATTAATACAAAATTTGCAAACTTCACAGGGCTATATTTTCCGCATTTTACAACATTTCGCAACCAAACTTTGCAGTTTTACTAATTTTAACATGCTCTTTCTAGTTGTGCTGATGGATTTAGTTTTTCTTGCCTAGATCAAAATTTAAGTCTATAGAGTCTAGTCTTGCCCTGTGCCTGTTTATTGACTTGCCCTCGCATAAATTGGTTTTTCGCGTTTGACTTCATTATAAGAAAGGTGAAAGGTCCATTGCGTGGTTCGATTGCATACTGCCCCAGGCACTGAAACGTTTGCACCACATTTGAGGTTTTAATTGTCGCGTGACTCGTATCAAGGCCTGCGTCATATATAAATAAAACTTTTGCATCATATGTTAATTAGCGCATCGTATGTAAATAAACTTGTTGCATCCTATGTTAATTTACTAGCGCGTCATATGTAAATAAAGTTTTGTGGGACTCGGGTCATTACTTATGGTTGTGTGTCTTAAAAATTTATCTTAACTGTGAGGGTTTGTTGTGGGTTATATTCTACAATTACATTAAAATGCCATGGTTTGTATCTATCTGAACCAAAATGTAGCTCTGAAAAGTCAGAATTTACAGATGATTATTAATAAACCACTGTAATATTTATTGTTTTCCAACATACAAAACATCATGTCCAGATCTCGCACTGAGCTGCGTTTATATCTGGACAATCATACAATATGGTTTGGATACAAAATATATCAACATAATGGTTACCAAAGCTACTCTACTACCAACTACTACAAACTATACCTAATGTTCTTCTCCAATCATCTTCTATCAACTATTGTCCATTCATTGAAGGGATATTTAATATTATTTACAAGTTTGGTTGTTTTCTATAAACAGTTGTTATGTATGTATGTATACTATATCTAACTTTTATATAATCCAGACCCCTTCCCCTGTGCGATCAGAAGAGGGTCTGGCCATTTATACATGTTGTCCCAATAAGATTCCTCCATCAGATTTTGAGTAAAATAACCAACATTTTCATTTTAGAGTTATTCAATGTAGCAACACCAATATTCTAACGTATCCGAATATAGAAAATCGCTAAGAATTAAAATTAATTCATTATTTTTGTGCCTGAGTCGTAAACTACAAATTCTCAGCCATGGCTGTGAGCCTCATTTTACTAATTTTTACATCAAACGAAATCTTAATGTTTAACTAAGGCCTACAAACCATCCATTTTAAACTGGATAGGTAGGCATTCTCCTAAAAAAATGGTGTCGCTACCTTAGTGATTCTAGGAAACAAATGGTTGGTTATTTTGATCGGTTAAAAATGGTATGATAGTTATTTTATCTTAGTAATACCACAAAATATAATGGGAGGACATTTCTAATTGGGACATCCGGTATATTTGCAGGCTTTACGGAACAGCAGCCGGTTATCAGTCGACAACTGCTGCACAATATAGTGAAACCCATCGATAAAATATTGTCTTTATTCTGTGCCTCAGTCAATGGTTCGTATTGTCCTTTTCCATCTCTCTCGTTATCTGGTCCAAGTTCTGCGCCTGGCATTATTCCTGTACTCAGCGAGCCATCGTCTTAACTCGTCCAGGTTATAACCTTCTGGTCCCATTTCTCCAACGTACGCGATCTTATCTTCATCTATGACGTACAATCTCTCCGGTAGCGCGGCGTAGGCCGTTTTCATAGTGTTCGCCATCGTGTCTACATAAACGGGACAGGGAGGGTTCCTGGCCAAAACATGCTTTGCTGCATCAAGTCGCTCGTGCAGACTTTGATGTTGACGAATTTCGTAATTGTTCTGAAAATAAAATAAACCAATTTGAATACCAGTAACATTTTAAAAATTGAGGGTAAAGCAATGTACCTGTTCAATATTAGGTCTGTGTTATATAGTATCTGGATTGGATAAACAACATTGAATGGGAAGGGCGCGGGACATAAAAAATGTTTGTAATAAATGGCATATATCCACTGATGATCTAAAACCGCATTATTGTAGAAAAAACAAAATTATTGTAGCGCTAATCTTGCGGAATTCTGTTTTCAGATAGTTGCTTCAAATTGGTGTAAAACAATAGAAACTTTGTCCGAAATATCTTCAATATGAACATTAAACAACATTTCAGAATCTCAAATTTCGGAATCACAGTCTCCTCAATCTTTTTTCCAAAGCAAACTTTTTCGGGATACCGAAATCCCAGTTCTTTAGTTAAGGCTGGCGGCTATTGCTGTTTTGAGTTGGAACTCTCAAGAATGTCCAGTCCAGGAAATGTTAAAATAGTTGCTAAGATAAACAAAATTAAACTAAAACGACATTTTTTTTCACCACATACTTTCCCAAACATAATTGATATTTCAATATCTTGTTTAGAATTTCCTGATCAAATCATTCCGCACTGCATGTATGCAGTTTAATTTCCCTTTGGCATTTCCGCGTTGCAAGAGGATAAAATTTTAAATTAAACAATTAAGCATTTTACAAGTGGATAGAGCGTGGATAAAGCTTTAAGTTAATTTATATCCTGAAATTGAAGCTTCTTTTTAAAACGAAGATGAGTGTTGATGAGAGTTGGCAAGCGAGAATTTACATGAGAGTTTTCTCAACTCTCATATCAAACTCTCAACTCTCATATCTCGGTCAAACGAGGACAAGAGTTGCATGAGAGTTCATGAGAGTCATGACTATCAGCACGCGCTTAGCGAAAACCCTCAAGAGAGTTGATGAAAGTACATCAGAATCGATAACAGTCTGCAATCAAACTTATCCTATGTTTGTATTTAAATTTCGACTCACCTTAAAAGCCCATCCATCTTTCGCATGCGCTTCGGAAATGTAGATGATTGCAAAATCGGCCACGTCATTGAAATCACGTACGATCTCATTAAACTTGGCCAATTTCGCCATAAACGGAGGTCAGCTTGAGCTGCCGAAGTTCAAAACTAATGGTCTGCCAATTCGCGCTACATCCAAAAGGCGCACGCACTGTCGTCCGTCCGCTGTGATCAGAGCCGAGTCTACGACGTCCGTTCCCTCGCTAACTTGCTTCCGTAAGTCCAGAACTTTCATTTTCCAACATTCCTTAAACATTTGCCAACCGAAAAGGGAATCCCAGTAATTCTCTTTGACCATTTTCAGCTGAGCTTTCTGCGTGATTTTTTGTTCCACTACCACATGAAATAGCGGCACAGCATGCAGAAGGCGACATATCATGAACTCTATAGCCAATCCCAGCGTAGCCAGAACGCACCTCAGCGAAATGAGAGCGTTATAATTTTGCAGAGTTTCGACAGACTGCATGGCTCTATTAACTTGGCAAATGTTCTCACCAAGCCAGCCATGAACCTTTCACCGTTTATGATGGAAGATATGGGATTACAACGGGTTTATATAGAGTTTCCTTTGACCTTGTGGGATGGGGCAAAATGTGGAGTTGTGGCTGGATTTTTGAACTGGAATTGTGGACAAAGGTTCCGGACTGGAATCGTAAGTTTGTGACTTGTGGAAGGTTTTTAAAATGTACCCACCCTTTCAAATTCCTTGTGGTAGGAAACAGGAGTACACAGAGAAAATCCACGAGTTTCGGTTGTGAATCTAGTTCCTTCACACAGAGAATGTCGACAAGGTGGATTAGGAAAGGTAGTGACGGATTCACGACCGAAACTCGCCGATTTTCTTCGGATAGTCCAGTTTCCGTCTACATTGAAAGTTGACAGGGTGAGTTAACATTACCCAGAGTATGACCATCAAGTGATTATTTAGAGTATTTACAGAATCAATGAAACTGTGAAACGAAGTTTCATTTAAGAGTCCAGTTTCCTGGTTATGAGTCCATATATGAGTCATCCATGAGTCCTGTCAATTTTTGTAGCATTCCCAAGGTTGTGTGCGCAATAATGTGATATTCTGTTAATGATATGGCTCTTAATACAGGACAATAGGCACTCCACAACATCAAATACAGACATGAAAACCAAATCTCCGGTTTCCGGAGGAATTCTGTACCTTACGAAACTGTAATAGCCTAGCAGTTAAAAGCAAACAGATTTGAAGCTATTTCGAGTAACTTTGAAGTGGTTTGGAGTGGCCTTTTTTAAAATTTTGATCGAAATTTGATTTCGTGTCTCGAGTCGGTTCGGTGCAAAGTGAACGTCATTTGCGGGGTGTTTTTCGCGGTAAATGGCACCCTTGGGACATGAAACATCCCATTTCGGTGTAAATACCTTGATTTGGCAAACTGACTTGCATGCATAGCATAGTTTGGGAATAATCTACTTTAAATGTTCAACACGAAAGTGGGATAAATTTTCACCATTTTATGCTGCATCATGTTAAGACGCGGAAATGGCTTGAAAGGCTCATTTACACTATCAAAGTTTCCGTACTCACAGTAGGAATTTTGCATGGGTAAATTCTAAGTTTTGAAAGATTTGTAAGAAATTTTTGAGGGACTCATTGTTTAACACCAGAGGGTTTAACACTGAGACTCTCTGAGTCAGTCCCTCAAACATTTCTTACAAATCCTTGAAAACTTAGAGACAGCCTTTAAGAAAGAAACTTAGACTAATGTTTAACAACATTGGATAGTGTATCAGGTCAAACTGTTCTTCCTAACGGTCCAGTAAGGATCATCCATAGATATCTTATATACACTAGATAGTGCATCTAATTATTCTGCAATTCAAAAATTGAAGCCGTGATTGCAGACTCAGGATATTCCCATGAAACGAGAAGATTCGTATGTTTTCTATTTCTTAAACAGGGAACTTAAATATTAAGGTAAAGCTATTCCAAATACATTTTCAAACTATTCAAATGATGAAAGTTATTGTTGTTTTTTAAGCGTTTATTAGCGAGTGGGAAACATCAACATGGCCGCCATCTATTCAAATGGGGGTAACCGCTGGAATATTCTTGGCTTCAATTTTACTAAAAGAGATGCGCTATCTAGTGTATATAAGATATCTATGGGATCATCTCACATGGGACATTGGAGAGTTTGAGCAAGACAACGAAGTACGAAGACGAAGGCATACTTGACAATTTTTGCCGCCTGCACATTATCTTGCGCATAGTGAGTTGGACGTCACTGGTAGTTGCTCAACGTGTCTTCCCATGTGTCGCTGTTTATGAATACTGACCACAATTCTTGCCCTGATCCAGAAGGGAACAACGAGACATGAAACTATATCCCGTCTTTGTCCTTCTGCCTTCGTGCAGAACGAAGTTCACAACGAATTTTGCCAAAATATTCGTTGTGAACGAAGGCAGAAGAACGAAGACGAGATATGGATTCATGTCTCGCTGTTTTATCCTGATCAGGGTAAGGATTTGAGTCAACATTCACAAACAGCTAGACATGAATCTCTAATCTGTCTTCACTCCTGACCCTAAACTCAGAATGCGCAAGAAAATGTGCAAGACAGGCAAAAATTGTCAACCACGTCGTCGTCGTCCGACTTCGTTCTCTTGCTCAAACTCTCTATTATCACAGCAGGGAACCAGAGTACCTGGCGAAACCTAGTAAGATGTTTTAGAGTCAAACTCAGGAAGCACTTTTCTCATGTGCATCTGAATATTACAAGAGCTATAAACGCTGATCACATAGGGGCATATATAAAAGTGATGGTTTTTGGATTAGTGAATGGTTGTCCAGAATCAACCAGAAAATACTTGTTTGTTCATTCGCGATAACCATGTTTACTGGTAGGCATGCAATGAACTCCTAAATTGTTGTCACGATTGGACATTCAATCCAAAACACCTTAAATTTCTATTAAAAAAGGATTAACTATTCTTCTAGACATTTCCGTTATATTTTAATAAACAAGTTGTTTTTTTCCTAAATGCATCCAAAGTTCAGCAATAATTACCCCTGGCATTATATTCCGGTTGTTTTGTCGATTCTTACAATGTATACTAAATGATAACTGAATTTCCGATGGTGGTGAAATTAGGAAAAGATGCCTTGTTGTAAAATGTAATAAAGCGAATGACATTTCCTCTTTATATTGTTTGATCATGTTGACCACAATTCAATAGATTGACGTGTAATTCCGTTGTATTACAATATTTCCTAATTTTACTGATAACATTATTCCAACGGCGGGAAAATGTATCCTTTCCACAGAGTTAAAAAAACTAATCAAATTTTTGTGCTGCATTGATTCTTCACATGATGCGAGTCGTGACCATTCAATAGGAACACTTCGTCATTCATCATGCTCAAATTCAATAGTGGGTACTAATAGGTCCCAAGGGATTTCTATAACCATGGCAACGTTGTCCACTTTTGGGATGATAATAATGCATAGACGAGTTATTAATGATAAGGTGGGACAATGCCGGGTTTGCAAGACAGTGACCACAGCAGTTTTGATTTGTGGAACACTTTCTTTATTTTAGTTGGCAAAAATTTCGATCCGTAAGCCTGTAATCGTATCTTCATCAGTGCTAATCTGATATCCATTTTTTTACTGCTTTGCTAAATATTTATACGTGCCAACGTGGTGTTTTCAACGAGATAAACAATGCCGAGTATTTGTGGTGAGCTATAAGACATTTTGGTATGTTGATGAGTTTTAAAAAACAATTGTAAATCGTGTCAGATATGTGGCGTATGTCGTTAAGATGTTTACGACATTCAATATAGCGAAAACATGTCATGTTCCGTTCTCTTTGCGGTCTGAGATAGAGCAAAGGTCAAACGTTGGAATTGCATGAATAGACTTATTGAAAAACATGCCCGCACGCTACACACGTAAATAGTTATAAAGTTGTTACAGCGTGAAACAGATTTGTTACAACTCCCACAAGCTGATATTGTATTTATTCTGACTGCAGAGAACAACGAAAAATTCGTTTTCTTAAGGGACCGGTCATTATTTATGGTGGGGGGTGGCACCGAAGAGAAATGTTTTTCGTGGCAAAAATTTTGCTGACCCAACCATTAAAAAGACAAAAAATTGATTACCCAACCTCAAATATAAATTGGAAAATAATTACCCACCCCTGGCCAAAAACTTTACAAAAGGATACCATTCAGTTGTCACACATGTCTTTTACCACTTCTATGACATGAGTTTGATAACGGCTTGTGAAATTTTCTGCAGTCTAAAGTTTTATGTTGTCTGCACATGCACTTTCTTTGGAAACACCATTTGTTTTGTCAAAATGACCAAGATCACTAGTGATTCACGTATTGTATTAACAAATGACTGTTGACATTGCTTTTCAGTGTCCAATATTTCAGTGGTTCATGCTTTGGAAATGACAATAAATTTTTATTACCCAACCCTTGAGTTGTTTTGTTTTTCATTTACCCAACCTTTTACTCACTCAAAATTTTGATTACCCAACCCTTTTCTCTTCGGTGCCACCCCCCGCCATAAATAATGACCGCTCCCTAAGCAGGATTCGAACCACTGATTCGAACACTCATCTTTCCATTTATAATGGTTAGCACTATTTCCCATCCAGCAAACCGCCCTATGATTTTCTAAAGTTGTTTATTTTTGGATTTTTTATTGATTCGGTTAGGGTTAGGGTTAGGGTTAGGGTTAGGGTTAGGGTTAGGGTTGCGGTTAGGGAGTAGAGTAGGGGTAGGGTTTGGGTTAGTTACATAGCCATTTAATAACACCTCTTCCGAAAATGACGTCAGGTCAGTTTGCTAGATGGAAAATAGTGCTAATTATTTATAGTGCCATTATTTATAAGCCATCGACTCAAGTGTCAATGGGAATTGGTAGGTGAGTCTTATCCAATTTATGTGCATGAAATTTTTTCGCGACGAAAATTGTTCAACATTGTTGAACGTTGTTGGGACGGTCATTACTTTTATGGCGGGGGGGCGAAGAAAAGGTTGGGTAAGCAAAATTTTGAGTCAGTAAAAGGTTGGGTAAATGAAAAACAAAACAACTCAAGCTGGGGTTGGGTCATAAAAATTTGATGTCATTTCCAAAGCATGACTCACTCAAATATTGAAGACTAAAGAGCAATGTCAACAGTCATATGTCAATACAATATGCGAATCAATCAGAGTCACTATCTTGATCATTTTCCGAGTTTTTCCCGAGGCAAATCACTCCAAAGAAATTACATGTGCAGACAACATGAAACTTTAACCTGCAGAAAATTGCACAAGCAGTTATCAAACTCATGTCACAGAAGTGGTAAAGGATATGTGTGACCGTGACGACTGAATGGTATCCTTTTGTAAAGTTTTTGACCAGGGGTTTTATTTTTATTGGTATTTGAAATTGGGCAAAGAAAAAATTGGTTGGACCAGCAAAGTTTTTGCCAAGAAAAACAGGGCAAAATGGATCCAAAAAGGGCTGATTTGCGAATTGTGCTAGACCTTGTAGCTTCCCATCTCTCCCAGCGCGCCTAGCATCGCGGAGGCGAAAGGCAGGAACTAGACTGAGGAACCAGCGTTCTTTAAGTTGTTCGCAATTGTTTGATTTCAATAAGTAAGATATTCAATAAGACAAGGAGTTTCTATTCTTTAGTTTTAAGACAATGGCTATAAGGAATGGACGAGTGGCAGATTTTCAAGGTAATTCAAAATTTAAACTCGGATTTCGCTTTAGTTTACGGTTAATGGTATAGGGTTTATAATAGGGTTGGGGTTAGGTTTAGGGTAAGGTTTTGTGTATGGTTTGAGATTGTTACGAGCGCCATGGTTGTTGATTCTTTTGCGTTTTAAAGATCATGAAAAATAGCCGCCATCTTGAAACCTCCCACTCGTCCATTCGCTTTAAGCCTGGGGCAGATTGTTCGAAAGGCGATTAACTTAACCCTAGGTTAACCTAAAATTCAAAGCAAACTTCCTGACAGCTTGTTCATAAATTTGGAATGTTTCTTCAGAAATCGTGTCTGAGTCGATAGGAGTGTACTTCTCTGAAGTTTTGAAATAACCGTGCAGAAATACACAAACCAAAGCAGCAAGTTAACCTTTGAACAACCGGCCCCTGGTTTCGCATTAAATCGCAAGAATCGAAATCGCAACCACTCTTGCGACACGACAATTGCGATATTTACGATTTAATGGAAAGCCAAGCATTACTATACAGTAGAGGCCTCGACTTCATCTTCACCCGTTTTGTTCAAAATGATCTCATCAACCGGATCTGGAAATTAAAATATACAAAGATACGATAAACTACAAACGTAAAAACGATTATAGACAAAATTTTGATCTAAACAAAAATTTCATCACAGCTTGAATGGGCATCACAAAATTAGTAATATTCCAAAGTTTCGTTGCGAAATGTTGTAAAATGCGGATAATATAGCCTTGCGAAGTTTGCCGTTTTTCAGTCATTTTCTATTACAAACGGGAAATTGACAGCCGCAAAGGGTATTGGGCTGTCAATTTCCCCCGCGTAATACAAAATGACTGAAAATTGCAAACTTCGCAAGGCTATATTATCCGCATTTTACAATATTTCGCAACGAAACTTTGGAATATTACTAATCTTGTGATGCTCTTTCAAGCTGTGATGAAATTTTTGTCTAGATCAAAATTTAGTCTATAATGCAAATGGTCCATTGGATGATTTGAAATGACATCTCATACGAATATATCACTATACTTGAAGCGAGGTGAATTAATTTTGATTCAGTCCAAGGACTGAATTAATTTTGATCCAGTTCTAGGACTGGATCAGTATACTTCACAGGTATCCAGTATTATCATGTGAGCAAAATCAACCAATATGGTTGGCTAATTTACTCATGAATTATTAATGAGTTTGAGATGAGATATCGCAGCCATTGTTACGAGAAACCAATACAATATAACTTTACCATTGTGGTTGTCATAAACTTCAGCAGTCGGCATTCCTCTGGTCTCGGGTAAGACCAAACACAACAAGGCAGCAATGACGGACAGACCTCCCATCAAACCAAATGCCAATGTTGGATGAATCCTCTTTAGTTCCACAACAAACGGCGCAGACACAGCGCCAATACGACTTACGACGCCGACAAATGCCATGCCGCTATTTCTATAAAAAAACAGAAACACAGATGAAATGTTAGAAATTCCAAAAAAATGGAATTGGTATGGGTAGGGAAATATTTATTTTACTTTTTATTACTTTTCAACCATTCCACACAGATTGTAAAACGTTGCCCTATATATCAGCGGTATATCGAGATAAAATCATTGATCAGCAGAGCCGCCGAGAGGGGGGGGGGGGATTGCCCCGGACCCCAACTTGAGAGCGAGAACTTGAAATTGAGTACGTTCTTTAAATTGGTCACAACATTTTTGAAATTGAGGGCTCCTTACAGTAGCTCCACATGCAGTCTAGTTAAGGTCTAGTTGGGTGACTGACTTGGGTCTAGCTTAAAAATAATAATGTCATGGGGCCCCCAGAAAAGATTTGCCCCAGGCCCCGCGAATTATCTCGGCGGCCCTGTCGATCAGACAAGATCAGACCGTTTATACAGCAGAAAAGTGATCAAAGCATAGTCTTGGTGACAGGGGCGTAGGAAGCATCAAAAGATTGGGGGGGGGGCACCGGCTTCCAGGGGCACTTTTGGATAATGAAAAGGGAACCTAAAACATTTCCCCCGTAAATGTTGGCAACTGGCAGGGAAAGATTTTCCAGTCACACCACATTTCATGCTTAATATAATACATTTTCTTAAATTTTCGAATTCCAACGTACAATGAACGTTTTTGACCATTTTTTTTTAAAACATCGAAATTTCCTCACAAAAATGCCACCTTCGATGTTAATATAGTATTTACAGCAACATTAAGGTTCATCTACACGATACGACTAGTCGTATACGATTCTTATCCTGACGTATGAAAACGATTGCTGACGCCACTATTCCTGTTCATCAGTCTTATGGTGAAGTTTGAAATATGACATCTTTACACGCATTTGTTCGAGTACATACGCCAGGATAAGATCGTATACGACTAGTCGTATCGTGTAGATGAGCCTTTAGATTGTACAAAAAGGGCACCTTTCATCACAAAAAAAGGCACTTTGAAACAATTTGGGGTGGCACGCGCCCCCTGTGCCCTCCCAGTTCCTACACAGGAGAGATTGACGAAAGGTGCATGCTATGCTAAGGGACCGTTCATTATTTATACCTGGGGTTGGTACTGAAGAGAAGTGAAAAACAGTGTAAATTTTTTATTTACCCAACCTCAACATTGGTCAAAATAATGTTTACCCAACCCTTGAACAGTGTTACTGTACTTCATAATAATTAAACACACAAGATTATGGTGACAGAAATCAAGTTGCCTATATTCTAAAACCTCACTCACACTCAAACTCACTGAGTGTGCCAAAGCAATCACGTTCCTGTCGATCAATGATAGATTCCTTCCTCGATCACTGATGGTCTATTTTGGTACAGAATGTATTGTACACATTTTTCTTCATATTTTCAGTGCATGGTAATTTTGGTTTTATTTTATTTTATAGCTGACAGACAGCCATAAAATTTTTTACCCAACCCATGAGCTAGTCAAAAACTTGATTACCCAACCCATATCTCTTCGGTACCAACCCCTGGTATAAATAAAGAACGGTCGCTAACTACAGTTTGTACACATATACAAAAAAGCGTCCTCGATTGTACGTGGTTATGAAAGTTTTTGTACGTTTAATGTAAAGAAGAAAAGGAAACTTTCATTACCTTACAACGGTAGGAAATATTTCACAAGACCACACGTAAATACTATTGAAAGATACAGTAATAAAACCTTTCCCCAACATGCCGCCAATAACACGACCGACGATGTAATCTAAAATAGTTTTAATCAAGAATTAAATAAGTTTTAAATCAAGAATTCTTAATACTACTATCATATATGCAGATATCACAGAATACCAAATACTCCAAAATAGTCTATTTCCTATGCTACATTGCTTATTTGGGTGGGTTTTTTATAGTTATTGAGTTAACGCGAGAAGAACCATTGGACATAGCGAATACTACTATTATAATTATTCAGGTCACTCCCCATTGGGGCATTTCAGTGACCGATTACATAAAGTATTATGATTACTTATACTCACTTCTTAGCTTACACGTACGCGTAAAAATTGAGAAAATCAACAACTTGTTCCAGGTTGATATCAACAGGCGTGAACAAGGTTGTGCGACCCACTATGAACAGTGTTGTCAACACGTTGTTACAGCGTTGTTCAACTGTAACAACTTGGAACAAAACAACATGGTTGACAACTTGTTCATAGTTGGCCGCACAACATTGTTCACGCCTGTTGATATCAACTTGGAACAACCTGTGCGTTTTTAGCAAGGTTGGGTAGTAGCGAAGTAGTTGTAGTTCGTTACTGTAGCGAACTACAATTTTCAAGTAGCCAGTAGTTTTTGACTACTTTTTTAAAACAGTAGCTGTAGTTATAGCGAACTACATTTTGCGTATAGTAGCGAAGTAGTTGACTACTTTTCAAACAGCGAATCGCTATTCGCTACTTTTTAAAATTGTTAGCAACTTGATAGAATAGCATGATATTGAGACACGGTTTGTTTGAAATCAATACTCAATTTTCACTCTTGAACACTGTAGTGCTTACAAAAATGTTGCTTTGTGTTTACTGTTGCCACTCGTAAGTGGATTTGTTATAGGTTGCATTTCAGCCTGAGTTAGTAGATGCTCCAAATACAGTAAAACTAAAATATATAGCGTAGCGAAATAGTTCGCTACATATTTTAGGCAGTAGCCTGTAGTCAGTAGCGAACTACCTTTGTTCAAAAGTAGCAGTAGTTGTAGCTGACTACATATTTTTGAAGTAGCTGTAGTTATAGCGAACTACAAAAATTTTGTAGTCAACCCACCCTTGGTTTTTAGCCGTGTAGACTATTTATCTTTACAACAAATCGTGATATTAGTATATTACTTTCCTAACTGTGTTTATTGTAACCCACCCTGTCGACTTTCCCTGTGGGAGGGAACCGGAGCGCCCGGAGAAAACCCACGACTTTCGGCAGAGCGTTGACTGACTCTTTTCACATGAGTCCGCAGTGACAATCGAACCCACGATCTCAGAGGCAAAAGCCGCTTTCTCTGGCGACTGCGCCACCGAAGATATTAAACGTGAGATGATATCCAAGGTTCGAGGTTGCGCTCGATCTATCCGAAAGGCACTACTGTAGAAGCGTCAATTGTTTTACCTGTTCTGTCTGTACCACCAGGAATCAGAGAAACCACAAAACAAGCAATTCCCCCCAGAATCATGTGAACAATAACTGTCTTTTTACGTCCAAACCTAATAAAACCAGATTGATAGCATAAGATGGAGTATTCTATAAAAAAATGTGGGCATCTCGTTCAATAGAACTAATATAGTAGATGGGTTTTGTGGATGGAATATTCGAACACCAATTTATATGCATTATTAAAGTTAACCAGAAACAGTTGCGAAAAATGCAGCTAAGGCAAACGCCGGTTTTTCAGCCCCAGCTACTTTACAGCTCCAATATCCGGCTGGTTTGGTTCACAACTCACGGGACAAAATCTTTAACCAGATAATCAACGATAATTCTACGACATTGCCAAATTTCTTGTCATTTTGACTTTTCGGCCGGACCTGGGACCGCAACTCCGACTCCTGTTGATCAAAAAGACGTCGGAGCTCCGGCAGAACTCCGTCGCACAACACTCGAATCGAACCTGCGGTCCTGCCAGTCCGGTGCAGCGCTCAAATAATCCATCAACAAAAACCCATCGACCATTCTATCAAAATATTCTCACAGTACATACAGTATATCCATTTAACTTCAGTCAATGACTCAATATACGTTCTACCTTTCACAGTTATCCACAACCAGAACATTTGCGGGAATTTCAATCAAACTTGTAAGCATATAATTAAGATACATGCTGCCACCAAGATCGCTTGCACCATACGATGCTCCGTAGTATACCATGCCATTGATGAACCTTAAGATAAGGGGATAACGCGAAAACGTAGTTATTGGTGGATTTCTTCTCCTGATGTATGTGAACGAGTGGATGAGTTATAAATGTTTAGATGAGGATACATATAATTAGAATAATCATAACTTATTTACTCGTTCACATCCATCAGAAGAAGAATATCGTACTAGAAATCGCAACATAAATTGCAAGTGTAAACGGTGAGAGAAAACAATTGTGCCACTACTACATATAATGAAAACATTTTTATCAAGATGTTTTAGATTCATTGGATAATTCCAGCTATAGGCTAAATTTTGATCTAGGTAAGCAGAACAAAATCCATCGCCACAGCTAGAAAGAGCATGTTAAAATTAGTGAAATTGCAAAGTTTGGTTGATGATGGATTTTGTTCTTACCATGCAAAAGCTTGAATTAGGGCACCAATTGCCAAGGTCGACGTCGAAAACAAAGACAAAAAACTGAGGTTTTTGGTTGAAGTTGCTGGTATTTTTAATGTCTCTTCTGGATACTCCTTTTTATTCATTCTAGCGATGTCTCTAAGCTCTCCTTCCGCTTTCTCAATTTTATCATGAGTCATGTACCAGCGTATAGACTCTGGCGTGAATCTAAATACAGATAGGATATCAGTTGAATTAATCATGAGTATAATCACCATCATGCATAACTACTTTCACCATCATCATCACCAACATCGCCATGGTTATCATCGACAACGATTGCTATCATTACCATAGTAATCACCATTATAATCCCGATCAGCATTACAACTATTATCATAACTATTTGTTACCAGTTATTACCATCAATCACTACCCACATTCATCATCATCATCACCACAACCACAATGATCATCACCATCATCATCATCATTACAACCACCATCATCATCATTATGACCATCACTATCACCAAAACGATCACCATATCATCGTCACCATTATCACCGCCAAAATTACCACCATCATCTTCACCTGCATTGCCACTACCACCACCCATCAAAACAAGATCCCACAGAAACCTATCCTAACCATTGTACCATCAACAATACAAAACCTATCTATACAACTCACTTCCAAAAAACCAAAACAAATATCCAAGGTGCGGTACACAATATCATCAGAGTCCTCCACGTTCTGACAAGATACGCCATTAATGCCAGAATCAGTAACACCGTTGTAAACGCAAACCACATGACTGTCTGTGAAAGCGGCCGATACTGAGGACCGACGAACTCTCCCGACAATATAAACATAGGCAAGTATACGCCGTATATCACAGCGCCCACAAAAAACCTGGACACCAGGAATTGCCAGTATTTGGTAGCAAAGGCAGAAGCGAAGCCCACAACGATAATGATTAGAATGCTCGGATAGAGTGTTATCAAGCGACCGTAGCGATCTGAGATCATTCCTAGAGGAATCGTGACGATTGCCTTGCCAATGTAGACCATAGACTTTGCCAGCCAACCGTAGACAGCATCGTCGCACACCAGGTCAAACTGATACAGAAAAATATAAAAGTAAGGCGTAAGGTGTTACAACGGTTAATCTTGAACAGTCTATATGCCAGTGTAGGTATAGTATTAATAATGACAAAATTTTTGGTTGATAGAAATGCAAGTAACTTCCTACACAGTGAAACACGCAATGCCCCCACATTAGCGACTTTTAAAAGAACTCAATTCCCCAAATTTTTAAGTTAGACTTATTTTAAAAGAACTTAGACTTTTTTAAGAGAACTTTATTCTCTAAACTTTTAACCTAGATTTAATTTACACGTATTTATCTCTCAGATTCATATATTTTGCTATGTTTATTGCATGTACAATGGTCTATGTAAGTCAGGGCCTCTTTTAAGAATTTGTCAGTGGAGGGGCCATCAAGAGAAAGGGGCCCAACTAGGAGGTGGCAGGGACGTCGCTACCGGGAAGGTGAAAAAATGTTTATGACCTCCCCCTCCCACCATTTTTGGGAAACATTTCTTAGGAAAACAAGATGACACCCTATTTTTAAATGTCTGGGGCTTGATTTTCGGCATTTTTAGACCCAATTTTTTTATATATTTTATCCGCTTGACAAAGATTTGGTCATGGGAATACTAAAATACTCTTCTTAACTAAGTTATTCTTCCCTTTTTTCTTATATTGTAGACAGAAGTGTCCTTCACTGGGGGGGGGGGCAAACATAGTTCACTGGAGAGGCCAAAATAGGGGCTGGGAGGAACAAGTCCCCCCCAGTCTATGGTATTAAAAGAGGCCTTGATGCAAGTAGGACCTTTGTGAAAATCACTTTAGTGACAAAGTTTACTCATTAAAGATCATCATCATCATTAACTACCTGAAAAATACAAGGAGAACTTCGACGTTTCAAGCGAAAGCCGGGGGTTTTCAGCTAGGTGCATCCCTATCATCCGAAGTTGTATCACAACGGTTAAGCCTGATCCTTGTCCTATAAATTTTCGTGCTAGGTATAGGAAGGATGTTCTAAATCTCTAACGGTCGATGCCAGTGTACGTAAAGACGATAACACGATGAAAATTATAAACAGAACTCCAGCGTTTCGAGCGAAGGCGAATATATTTTCAGTTTTCAGTTTGTTATATATCTCTTATAGTCTTATCCCGCAGTAGATGTTTTAAATAACGAATCCTATCATGACTACGATTGAGTTTTTGATGTAATATTTCAAACCCGACTATGAGGACTGGACTAGATTTCAAGTCCGCGTAATTTGATCAAGTCCGAGGCGAACCAAGATGCGAGACTGAATCAAGATGCGAGGACTGGGATCTAATCCAGTCCGAATTGGAGGATTTGAAATTACATCTCATACGAATAAATCACTACTTAAATTAAAGTGAGGTGAATTAATTTTGGTCCTAGGACTGGATCAATATACTTCGCCAGGTGTCCAGTATTATCATGTGAGCAAAATAAATCAACATGGTTGGCTAATTTACTCGTGAATTATTAATGAGTCTGAGATAATTACTTACTGACCTCGCTAATAATGGAGTCTTTAGGTCCTTCGTAGTCTGCAAACTCCCACTCGCTTCGGCTGATATTACATCTAAAATTGTAATCATCATCTCCTGCTGCAAAAGTGCCATTCAGTTTACACACTGTACTGTTCTTCGCACACTGCCACGGCGCTTCGGCTCCGATAAAGAACATGTTAAGAAGATGAAACGTCGGGGGGAACATTAGAAAACAGAACATGGCGAGTCTCGAGATTTGAAAACGACCCATCTGGCCGATTTGCGCAAGGATTTCGTCCACTGTCTTACCCATGGCTGCAAAAGTGAGAAAAGATACTTTAGTCTTTACTAAACTCAATTCTGGAAAACGCAGTTCTCGGCTGTTCCCCCTAGTAGAGCTCCAGGCATGGCCACAGAAAACACAATTGTGCAATCAAGCATTTATGTTGACTGTTGATTATAAACTATGAGATTACTCATAATTATCTTAATCATGATATTAGGTCCAGGTCAAACATCGTTGTTTCATGCGACGAACCTAATACATTTCGATTTGACACTGCTGAGCGTGTTTGATCAACCGAGTCAGCTCGACTTGTTGATCACTCCTGCTCACCAGTACCACTTTATACTCAATGGATAACAGCCAGAATTTCTAAATTGAAAAATACACCCAACAAGGATGATCATCTGAACCATCCAATAGGCCTTAATTTGAACCCTAATCTAATCACGACTCTAACCTCTGACCATAATCTAACCTTGCTCTGGCCCTAATCTACCCTGGATCAGGGAGTTTCCTATTTCGCTGAAGCTGTAGCCTGCACTCAGGCGGTGCTGCTGACACCAGAAAACCTCTGAACCCAGGATAGCCCTAATCTAACCCTAACCTTAATCTAAACCTGACGACATTTTTTTAATCTATCCCAACCCTGTTCATCCAGCCTGCCATCTAAGGCCATATTACCTTTATACCCAAAAGTCTTGTCTAAGGCTTCAGGCTTGTGGTTTTGTGCTGGTTTGGATGGTTGAGATGATTCTCTTTGTTGGGTATCGCCGGTATTTCTCAATTTAGAATTCCTGGCTGTTGCCCATTGAGATAATATGACACGGGTGCGACTGCTCTGCAGAACCTATTCTTCTCTGCATTAATTACCCGCAACTAGACGCGATAATTGGGGGGGGAGGGGAGGGGGGCTAGTTACGGCCTTTTCTGCATAAGCAAGGTGGCTGGAACACTGACTAAGTTACATTTTTAAAATCCAGGCATTTGGTTATAGCATAGCTTATCGAAGGGGAGATGGCTGTGAAACTCATTAGAATAACAATATAACTCATTATTTATGTTGGTCAACGTTTATTCATAAATCTGGTCCTTCACCGTCACGTGTGTATTGTATTTTTACCCAACTAACCAATAGCAATGTTTTAGGAAAGTCGCCTATCCGTGACTCGAACAATAGGGAAACTGGAAATTGCTATTGGTGGATTTGGCAGAAATACAATACACACGTGACGGTGAAGGACCATATTTATGAATACACGTTGACTAACAGATAATGAGTTTTATTTTTCACCCTGCTCGGTTTCCTTTGTTCTTATCGCGGCTATCGGGGAATATATTCAATATTCCCCTCTAATCAATTTCCGTTTAATAATCCCTCTAATATTCACCTGCAATGTCTTTGCAGCACAAAAAATGAGAAAAAACAACATAACGAAGGCAATATGGCATTAAGAATTATTTCTATTCTTACTCATTAACCGACCTCGCAATGTGAAAAATAAGTACGTTATTTTGAGGCACCTCGGGGATATGTGTTTATTCACTATGGCTAAGCCAAGGCTAGCATTTCGTTAAAAACTCACTACGTTTCTAAGTATTGTGTTTACTGTTTACACTATAACGGAGTTGTTTGCCGTAGCCTATCTAGCCGGGCTATACCAACTACGCTGTCTACGGTCTACTACGCTTGGCACTCCAGATGCAAATCACTATATATGTTTGTGCTATAGCCTATAGAGTATAGCCGTAAATTTGCCATACTCCCCGTGGGCCGTGGCGTCATTCTAAAATAACAACTATAATATATAAAGTATCCGAAATTCCGAATTGTAGCTACACATATATATCTGTAAATATGGTTTTCAATATAATACCAGTGAATACCATGAATACTCCATAGTTTCCACGACCAAAATTATTTAATTAGAGGTATCATTGAATTCTTTATTGTAATATTGAAGTCTATACACAATGTCAATGCAACGTGATAAACAGTCTTTAAAATTATATATCATTCGAATGTTTTAAATATACGAACAGTTACATATATTGTATGTCTCTTGTATAAGGATGGAATATCTAGCTGAAAGTAGAGTTTTTCGTAGAAAATAGTTTTCCCGAGAAAATTTCATTCCGCTCAAAGCCGCCAAAGTTTACTATATATTCTGTAGTTATTTGCATCAAATTGCATCAAATTAACTGAGACTCTGAGTGATGTTCCGTGTTGTGACAGATTTATTTTACTGAATTACTCGTGGTCTATAATCTCTTCTCTACAGCTATGCTAACTATATAACTCACAACTTACCAAAATGCCTTAAAAAGCAGGTAGCTATACTTGCTGCGGTTTACACGAAGCCGGAAGGTCGAGCAGTTCTCGTGAATTTGTATTCTGAACTGATGAATGAATTTTCTTTGATGATTTGCATTTGTGATTTTATTTGCATATATGTTTCGAACAGTTGGCGCCAGTGTAGAAGATAGTGACGTGATGCATGTGAAGGATGTACAAATATCTGAAACAATATACAAGCCCAGAAGTTTCGCGGGGTCTTCGCTCGAAAGTTCTGCTTATATTGTTCAGGTAGTTTTGCATATCCTTCTCAGGCTCAGCTGCTTGGATATGTTCAGTTAACCGGACAGGACTCATTTCACCGCAGTGCTGTCACTCTAAACATCCTATATTTTTTATACATTTTTTTTTCACCTAAAGTTTAGCGGGCTAAAGCGAATGCTACATTCTCTACATTTCCCATACGCTTCAAACATATATTTCCCCTGCATCCCCCTACAAATATAACAATTCCCCTACATTTCCCCCTTTTCATGCAAATTTTTCTTGGTCGATAATTCCAGAAAAAGTACTGGTCTCAAAACTGGAATACGATAGAGCATCCTCTTGCATCCTCAATGATTCTCAGAATAGGACGCAGAAAATGATACAAAACAAGTGGTTGGGTGTTTTAAATCCGCTTTCAACGTGATAAGTGTATCTAAAAATATGCCAAATATGTAATTTCCGAAATCAAACTGCAATGAATCCCCATAGAAATAATAATCTATTATTTCTATGTGAATCCCCCATGCACGCTTCCCTACCAATTACCTGTCCCCATAGGTATTCCCTACCTCCCCCCCCCTACAAAACGCAATAATCCCCTACCGTGGCAGCATTGTTTCATTTTAAAATTGGCTGTTAAATGGTTCGGCAGTATTCATAAACTCAACTAAGTTGAGGGAGTAATACTGGTGATAAACAGCCAGCCAGGCCTCGGGCTCGGTTTAGATAAAGCAGTCCCAATCTCATTCCCAGGCTCTTCCCTTCCAACACGTTGCCGATGTTGGTCCAATATGGCAATATCATCCAACATTGGTGCGTCTAAATATTACTATGTTTGATAATGTTGACATGGACCGTTGTTCAAAAATTTATATTAGTATAGTAACAAGCAGAAACATACGGAGGTTATCGAAAGAGTAAACCTTTGTCAGTTAAACGTTGCTCCTGGGCAGCAAATGAAGATGTCGTGACCAGCGAATCCGGTACAATGTAAATGGGGTCTCATATGTAACATTTCTGGACCAACAATGCATGTTACACAATGTTGCCGGAACGAGCCTTTTAATTGAAAATTATGTAACCCACTAATAAATTTCAATTTGAAATTATGTAGTTACGGCGTTTGATCCCGAACGATCAGTGCCAGTGACAGCGTAATGTGTAAGAACAGCAGCGGTATGTTAGGAGAAAAATACAAACAGACCTCTTTGGCATTTTGAGTGAAGAAAGCCTTTCGTTGTGATCGAAAGTTAATAGTACTTAGTTGTAGCTTCTTATAGTTATACTGTTATTAGTTACTATATAATTGGTCGTTTGAATTCATTCTTGTACTATGAATTCAAATGTATTAGAGAGTCATCCACGTTGCAGTGACAAACTTTTGAGAAGATCAGAAGGTCATGTAATGTATCAAAACTTATGTCCGAATAAAAAAAACGTTTGCGTAAACAGTCAATGTTTACACTTAAGTGTGTGCTAAATTAAAAATATACGGTATTAAAGACATATTTTATTCAAAACCTACCATTGAGATGTTGCTGAAATGTTTCACTGAATTAGAAATTGTGTTCTTGTGACTGTGCTTCTATAACATCCGGTTATTCTAGCGACAAAATGCCTTTTTTCAGAGTAGGCTTTCTTTCAATATTTTGCTCTGTTTACATTTGGATTAAAATAATTCGAACTGAATGATGTTTGGTGATTTGAATTGCAAACGATGTTTATGTAAACTTGCAATTGCGGGGACGTTCTTTGAATGACAATGTAACTGTCCAATATGGCATTGTTTGGGCGGTTTCAAAAAAGTGCCGTGCCAATGGCTAGCCCTTTTGCAATATCTAAGATGTGTTCCCATAGACATGGTATTGTATATGAACGAAAATAAGCTAAGGTGACGTGTAAATACAGTAGCTTTAAAATTATAAATGCAACAAGAGTCCCTGTCATATCTACTATATCAACTTGAATTTATAGACAAATTTGGCTAACGTTTATACCCAATTCACAACTCTATATTTACCACTGATGAAACTACAGCACCCGTTCAACTCTCCAAACAAATGCTATTATATAAAACCGTAGCGATTTGGCCGGTATACTTTATAGCCATGGTAATAAAGTAATCTAACACTGCATGGTCGTACTCGGCATGATTTATATGTACCTAGTATATTCCATATTAAACTGCTATAGTTCATCAGTATACCACCGACAGCTGAGGTACCGCTCATCAAGATACAGCACACCGCATTTGTATGTAGCCAAATGTTGCAAAACGTGGCTATAAGGTATACCCAAAACAGGCGTACCTTATAGGCACAATTAACCTATATAGGTAAATCACGTAACTATACTACTCTATAGCTATAGTTTGATACACAGTTTACAGAAGCTTAAAATAGAACAAAGGTTTAGATACCTTTTAGAATGATCTATACATTCATGAGTGAATAACTCTTCATAACTTCAATGTTTATTTACCTTTATTTTTTCTGTTCTAGGCATCTGTAAACTGGACATAGTAACTATCCCCATAGCGCCCTGCTATCTCAGTGGCAACTATAGCCATAGGATCGGAATGTGAGTTATACGTACGATCGCTCAAAAATTCACTGTGTTTATCTTGCGCGCATGGAAAGCGTAAAGGATCAAAGGTCAGCTTTATAAACCGGTCAAACATATGTGAATAACCTGTACTATTACTAGGTCTAGCTTGAATAGTGTAGGTATTTAACTGTTACGTCACAGGTAGTCAAACTGCGAATTGAGATAGATACGCCTACCTGAAATTCGACGTTACGAGCGAAAGCCCTTCGTCGCGAGATCCAAGTTTTTTACTGAGAATTAGCTTCGCTCGAAACGTCGAAATTCTGCTCGTATTTTTCAGGTAGTTGTATGACTTCTATCTCTCTCAATCTTCAACAGGTTTTTAAGGTAGTTGCACAAGGAAACGGCTTGTAGAACGTCATGGATCATTCCAATTTCGCAATAAATTAAGTGTTGCATGCAAGGCAGCGGATTGACGGCGGACGTGTTGACACCAGACTAAACACCAGTTGGAGCAACTAGAATTTTGCAGTTGTATTTATTTATCTCACCTATAGTCACCCACCGAATACAACTACATGTAATGAAGAGGACCAGAATGATTTTCTCATGCCGCACGATAGAGCTTAGCAAAACCAATTTATCTACATTATAATAATTGTTTTACTGAACAATAATTACGAAATCCCTCCTAGCTGGCATATTGACTTATGACTTGTGTCAACAAAAGTCTAGGGGCTTGTGTAAAGGTTTATGCCTCAGAACTGCTTAAAATTATCGATCGTCGTTTTCGCGCAGATAATGCGTAAAACCTGCTTAGATGTACATGAAAAGTACAATAGCATGGTGCAGAGAACGCAGTAGTATAAATTATCGTTCTTGTATAATACCTATCCAATTGTTTTATATGCGGTCTGTACAATTTCATGAGTCGTATTTCAGATGATAAATTTCAAAATTAAGAATCAGTCTATATATCACTGATAAAACCTCCCAGTGATTTCCATACTATGAGTAGCATCATTACAGCCGTAGTATACCCACACTATTTCAATACTTCATCGAAATTACTACAAAATACAAGAATAGGATTCCTGATCAAAGACCACAGTTTTGTACTTTTTTGGTTGATAAATCTAATATTAATATCTTCTGCGTGTATTGTTCGAATATATACTAGCTAAGATGAAAACGCGTCTGAATTGCGCAGTTTTGCAAACGGGCGAATTATTACTCGAATACACACACCATCTCAATGTACGTATGTGCTTTATCGTTGCCACACAATTCGCACTTTGAAATAACTCACATGCCTAGTTAATTACCACTGTTTTGACAATTTGTCAAAACAGTGGTAACTAGGCATGTGAGTTATTTCAAAGTGCGAATTGTGTACGTACATTGAGATGGTGTGTGTATTCGAGTAATAATTCGCCCGTTTGCAAAACTGCGCAATTCAGACGCGTTTTCATCTTAGCTAGTATATATTCGAACAATACACGCAGAAGATATTAATATTAGATTTATCAACCAAAAAAGTACAAAACTGTGTAGATCCGTGCCAGAGGGAAAACCTGCGATGTTTGACACAGAAGCAAAGATTCATGCGCACAACAATGTCAATGTCAGAGTCAAAGACAACATCGAGTTCCAACGGATCGATGCAATAATAATTCAATTATTTCTGAAATAATGTACAAACCTGTGCTAGCCCTGGGCTGCTGTGTGCTGCGGACTTTGTTATTCGCCATTATGCAAATTCAACGTATTTTATTGAAAGTTTGGCTAAAAAATTACTGCAGTGAATATCTTGCTTTTCGGCCTCGTATATGGCGTCGCCGTCTCATCACAACACAAGATACTTGACACCATTTTGTCGAGGTTGGAATTGTTTAGTTTTGTGGAAGCACCGCATTACTTTTCTTTCGCAAAGTATCGTTTAAACGGGACAGTCTGGTACCGTTATCAGTGGAATACGAATGTATTACTGAAACCTTTCGATCCGTGGGTCTGAGTCTTTACTAGTACAAATTACCCGGGGCTACGAGTACGGGGTTACTCTCTGATCGAAAACTTTTGCGAAACGTACATATAAGCAAAGTGTTTCCACAAAAAGCTTACCTGCTGATCAATACACGTACAAGAAATACTGGTTTTTAATGACAATAACAGTAAGCGTTTAGCTTCTTAACTCGCACTATCAGCCTCTTTCTCTTCCGCTCTGGAAAGAATTAAGAAGATATCAAGGCTTAGTTTACTCTTCAAAAAAACATTCAAGTAATATATATCATATTACAGTCACATCACACGTCAAAAATGTTATCCGGAAATTGTATTAAGTTGTGCAAAGTTAATCATCCGTGCATATACCGTTTTCATGGAAACTGCAGAAGTTTTTTTCAAATTTGTTCCAGATTTATCACTTTACAAATTCGATCATTTCACATTGTCACCACATGCATTTTTTTCACTACGGGCAACACGAGGTTACCTTGAAAAGTACTTCTTTTATATTGTTTTGTTTTTGCTTATTAATGTTTTCACTGATGAGTGATGTGTTTTGAGAGAGTATCCTTTCGTAACTCTAAACTATTGAAAACAAAATTGGTGTTTTGTGTCTCCGACCAATCAAAAAACATTTCGTTTGTCATCGTCGAAGTTTCGAGTTCTGCATAGTTGCCAACTTTGGGAAAAAGACATCCGTGAGATTTTGCTTTGGGGGGCCCACGAGGCGCCACCACGGTTGAGCGGAAAGAGTTTGAAAATATGGAGTCTCTAGATCGTTGGAAATGGCATTTTCAGAGTCTTCTATACCTTATAACCTTCTATACCGAACAAAGAGACTATGGAACGCATTACCAAAAAGTTTGACAAGCAATAACATTAGTTTAGGACAATTCAAAAACGGACTTTCAAAATATTACAAGTTAGCGTTGGAAGACGTTTTTAACGTTGATGATCCAAGGACATGGAAATCTATATGTTTGTCTTGTAACAAGTCTCGTAATCTGTCCTGTCAAATATCGTGTTGTTATTAGATTTGTGTTCGTTGTATATTGTTGTATAGTATTAAAATAGTTAATGGGGCCGCTGTAATTGGTGAAAACTGTTGCGTGCACCCTGCCAATGAAACACATTTTATTATATGTTGTTGTAAATCAGTGGTGTTATATGTTGCATGTTACTTGGCAAAGTTAAATAAATAAAAAAAAAAATAAAAAAATAATTATACACACAAGTTTTGGTAGCTTTTATTTGGATATACAAAACCATATTGTTGAATACCCACGAGTACGAGGTTGCATGTAGCGATGTTTTGATTACCTATTTTTGGCTTGATAAGTTGAATTTTTTCCACAAGAAAATGTTTTATGTAATTTGATGGAAATGAAGTCACTCTTAATAATAGTTAAAATGTGCAACAAAGCCAACATATTTAAGAACCAGTTGGGTTATTTTCGAAATCCGTGAGAATCCATGAGAATCCGTGAGCTATTACAGTCATTTCATAACAACCTGTGAGCTAGCTCACCGTGAGGTTTTAGTAAAATCCATGATGCTCACGGTGGATCCGTGAGAGTTGGCAACTATGGTTCTAAAATTGCTGAAAAGTAGCCGAATAAAATAATAAATTAAATGCCAAATAAATTGGACAAATCGAACGTTATTAATAAGCTCAGTCTTCTTACCTTTGAACTGGATCATTATTGGTTAGTTTATACTGTTTGTAAGCTTTACAATTGGCTGAATTTCACCATTCTTGATTGGCTAAAAATTCCACCCCGCGGTTATTTTGTTTACATGTTCGGCAAGTTTAGCAAAATTAAGCAAAACATTTGGTGATTCCTCTTTTGTACGAGCCCGCGTTTTCACTGCTGACCATACAAATTAGTTGCCATAGTAACGAAGCCAAAGTCACAGAACTTGGAAATTTATAATAAAGAAAAGTGCTTTAAATATGGGCGAAGATAAAGACGATTTATTGAATTCGGACGAGCTAAGAGATGCCAACGCTTATTTAAGGAGAAAGGATGAACTGTCTAATACCTCATTGTAAGTTTTATAACCATATAATTGCACAAAAGTCGCATTTTTTTGGACTCGAACATGTCGTATATTTGGGTCCAAACTCATTCGATTACCGAAAAATTTGGCGGTAAATTTATACGAGTTTTGGTTTATAAGTGTGTTAAATTTTTGTTTTATAGGTATGACCACTTTAGCAAAGTGCTATCGACGTTGTTAGATAAGCGCCCTGGAAATGCTATTGGTTTGTAAATGCAATGTATATTAATAACCACTGTGTTAATCAGTTATTGTAATGAAAATTATGAAATGACAATATGACAACATATATAAATTGTACATTAAAATAAAATTTTAGGTGTTTTTGAAGATCTTAGCTTAGACTGCAAGGTGGTTGCTGAACCAAGAGAAGAAGGAGAAGCTCAGCCTGCTCCGGTAACAAACAAAACCAAAATGAATAAAAAGAAGAAAATTAACTTCATGTGAATTTACTGTAACCGATTGACTAACTCACTGGCATTGGCTGATCACATTATTAATCCGCACCCCCCTATTGAGGACATCCATTTTTTGGTCCCCCCTCCCCTGGAATTTCCGCATATTTTAAGCGAATTTTTAGCCTCCCCTGTGGAATTTCAGCAGATTTTTATTGAAATTTAGCCATGCCCATGGAATTTCCGCAATTTTTTATGAACTTTTAACCCATCCCATGGAAATTCCTTGACAGTTTTTCATCTAGCCAATGGAAATTCCGTATTGATTCTTTGATTAGCTATCTCTTGGAAAATTCCTTGCTGATTTTTATCCTATCCTTTGGAATTTCTTTTCCATTGTTGACCCTCCCATGGAAATTCCATACGTTTTACTCATTTTTCTTACGTGGGGGTCTATCCTTTGGAATTTCCGCAGATTTGTGTTAAAATTTGGACCCTCCCATGGAAATTCCTTCATTTTTGGTTTACTTTTGCAGGGGCCCATTGGAAATTCCACATGTCCTCAATGGGGGGGGGGGGTGCGGATTAATAATGCGATCAGCCATTATTTCTGGGTGATGTCAATAAATGTCGGTTTTGTAATCTCTTAATAAAACCTTGATTAATACTAATCCTAACCCGCAACGAACGCCTGTGAATTAGTCAATTAAACCCCCTTGATGAGTAAGGTAGTGGAATGCAATGCACCTCAATGTGTTACAGGCAAAATGTGGGAATATCATTGCCATTTAAGCGTCTGGATCGGTACTTTTGTACCATACTTTGCACTACGTACATTGTTCAGTATATATATATGTGGGAAATCATGACGTATAGGATTGACCAGCTTATCATATAACCCTAGGATTGTCAACAAGTTTGTATGAATGACCACTTGAGGTTGTCTGCACTGCAAACTGCCAGTTTATTGAGTAACACTTTGTGTAATTGATTCATTTGTGCAGTATCAGCCACAGTAGATGTAAGGTACTTAATTCCTATTTTTATGATATTATTTGTAGGAAAATGCAAAGGAGACAGATCTCAAGATACTTTCATCAGCCATTCTTACTCAAAAGCTCTTTGAGGTACTTGGTATTACGCTGTTGTTGTGGTGCAAGGCTCAATAATGGCCGACCAGAAAATCAGAGATCAGAAACCACATGACACATTAATACTTTGAGCCCAGTGTTGACCAATGTTTTTTAAGTAGTCAATTCAGCACAATGGTTAACAGCTCTGACAATTCTTTTCCTCTTTTGTCCGCTGCACAGAGAGACACTGATCGAGATGGTGACGTTGACAATGACGAGGAATTAGAGACAGCTTTACCCAACTTGATGGATCTAAACTTCTATTTTGAACAAGCAGCAGTAGGGTTATCTCAGGAAGAAATGTTTAAAGTTTGGCTTTCACTCAAGACACTTGTTGATTCCAAACCACTTCAAACTGTCAGATTTTGGGGTAAAAATAAACTGTACAACTTTTTAAAATTACAAATCTCAATGGACCGATTACCTATAAATGAACAAAATTTTGATCTAGACAAGTCTAGACAAAAATTTCATCACAGCTTGAAAGAGTATCACAAAATTAGTAATATTCCGAAGTTTCGTTGCGAAATGTTGTAAAATGCGGTATATAGTCCTGCGAAGTTTGCCGTTTTTCAGTCATTTTTTATTACGCACGGGAAATTGATACCTTTTTTCAGAAAGCGGTCATCTTTACTTTAACTGATGTTATTTCCCACTAGGTAAAATGTTTGGTTTAGAGAACAATTATTACGTAGCAGAGGTTGATTATCGCGAAGGTGGTCTGGAGGAAGAAGAAGACGAGGAGGTTGGTAATGTCAATTTTATTTTAACAGCTTTTAAGTTTTAACGTATTGTCGTAGTATATTTAACGCATTATTTTCGTTACGAAATACACAACTACGAGAACGTTAGGTCACGCTGAGAATATTTTTTTAGCTAGAGAAGGAAGAAGACGAAGCTAGTAAGGAGAAGGATGATGACAACGATGACGGTTAGTAAAAATTATGCCGGGCGAAACGCTTGTTTTGAAAGCCCTGGAATGTTAAAATGTTTTTATTCGTGGATAGAAATTTTTTCGTAGCTCAGTTGGTAGAGCGTTGGACTAGCAAACCAAAGGTCGCGGGTTCGATTCCCACCGCGGTCAAGCAAACATTTCAGCTTCCCCGGTGTGGACACACTCAGAGAGCATCATCCAAAGTAAAAAAAGAATTTCGAAAAATTCGGCAATATGCCCTGATGGTTTGTGAATATTGTTTAGACGAAGAGAAAGAAGACGAGGACGATGTACCCAGACCAAACTGGTTTCCTCCTCCAGTTATTCCAAAAGAAGAATACAGATCTGGCACGAATAAATATATCTACTATGTCACCACCTCTTGTAAGTAGGAGCTATACTTAATTATTTCTCGCTTGGACGACCTGTTTGCTTTGTTAGTTTTGATTTAATGATTTTATGAAATTCGGCAACAACCAAAAATACAACATGTAGCGCCAGGGAATACTCCAGTTTTCTTGCTATAGACCGATTTACACAACACAGCTTTTGCCTAAAACTGTCGCATGCAACATGCTTACAACTTGAGTTGTACTGTGTAAATCAAGCACACAACTCACCTTCGTTGTCGAATAATCCCCCCCCCCCCTTTTTTTTTCGATGACAGTCAATGCATCCTGGGTGAAGTTACCTCATGTTACACCTGCGGAGATCGTGACTGCGAGACAGATTAAGAAATTTTTAACTGGAAGACTTGATGCTCCGGTAAGAATGTAAATGTATTTACAGTGATTAGTACATATTCCTTGCGTAGTAACACTAGGACATTAAGAAATTGTCTTGACTGAACCGGCTCTAGGGAGAAGAGTTTGGAACCGATACACCCATCCAGTATATAAAAAAGTTAGTTTAGTTTAGATTTCCTCCTACAGTAACAGGCTTGTCTTTACTGGACCTCTAGGACCAGAACACTTTAGAGTTTGATTTTTAGCTTCATATAAGTTCTAAAAAGACATCAACCTCGCAAGCTCCAGCAGTTTGGGAGGGAAGCGGAAATCGAGAGCCTGGTTTGCGAGGTTGAAAAGACATGCGCTCATGTTTTATCATTGATCAAGGCTTTGTAATGATTACTGATTAGTTGTTTGATCTCGTCTAGATCGTGTGTTACCCTCCTTTCCCTGGTAACGAGGCAAACTATCTTCGTGCCCAGATCGCGCGTATCACAGCTGGTACTCACATCAGTCCTGCCGGGTATTACGCATTTGAAGACGAGGAGGAAGAGGAAGAAGAAGAGGGTTGGTAATTTGTGTGGTTGTGGGTGCACCCCTTTGGTGTAGGTTTTTAAACAACACAGCAGATGTGGGTACACACTCCTCTGGTGTAGGGATAGGGCGTATCACAGCAGGGGTAATTGTGTGGGGGGGACACTTCTTTGGTGTAGGGATTGGGTGTATCGCAGCAGGGGGTTGGTGGGACACTCCTCTGGTGTAGGGGTGGAGACATCACAGCAGGTGGGGGTACTCCTTTGGTGTAGGATTGGGGTGTATCACAACAAGAGTGGGGGGCACTCCTCTCGTGTAGGAGTGGGGTGCATCAAAGATGGTACTCTCTTCAGTCCTGCGGGGTATTAGTAAGTTTGGCAAATACAACGGCAACGTCAATGAATCATATGTGATCATCACGTTTGCAAAAAATAAGTACTTTTAAGATGCAAATCAAGTTTTAGTAATATATGCTTTGGCTCGCATACAAAATGTAATGCCGTTGTCGGTTGCCAAATTCTCTGTTACGCAGTTGAAGACCACGAAGTGAAGAGGGTTGGCAACTCGTCAGAATTTTTACATTTGTTATTTCTGTTGTAGTTCGTGAAACGTACGTGATAAATCCAGAATTTGAAGGTGTGAATCCTCGAGAATTGATGGATACGTCAATCAACAGTTGGGTGCACCACTGTATGAATATCCTACCACAGGTATAACAGCGGCTATGTGGCACCGAAGGTACCTCACCAAGGGGCAAGGGGATACGAAGGCGCTTCCCCATGAAGATTTTGAAATTTAGACCGGTCTCGGCTGTAACCTTGACATTGGAACAACACATGCTATAAACAAAAGCCATCTAAAAAAAAAAATGCCTGACAAGGGGAATAAATTGAAAATTTTCATTCCGGTTTGACTTCGTCCCGGTCTCATGTAAACGGGGCCATAGACGGCGAAAATCGCCAGGTGCCGGCTTCTATTGGGAACCGCGCTGAAATTGGATGAGGAATTTACAACTTACAAGTTTGTCTTGCTTTTCCGGACTGGAAAGAGCTGAATGTGTAATTTGTGTTTGCGGATTCCTCCTGTAGTTGCATTGGATCAATAAGAGATGGCTGTTCCTGGACTTCTATATATGGAGAAAGTTTTAGAACTGAAAGATCTCGAGCTATCTAATATGATTCAATTGACTTGTCCTTTCAGGGCCGTTGTATCTGGCACAATCCAGTGACAAAAACTGAAGATGAATTTGATGACGAGGAAGCTGAAGAGGAACAAGATGAGATCGAGGAACCACAGCCTGAATCAGGACCACCATTGTTGGCTTCTGTCAACGAGGACGATGGTTGGTATTACTGTGTTTTATCGGTTCTTTTGACGAAGTCGGGAAAACCGGTAGCAGGCGTGGGGGGAACTTCGACGTTTCGAGCGAAGACCCTTCGTCGGGAATAGAGAGTTTGAGCAAGAGAACGAAGTCGGACGACGACGACGTGGTTGACAATTTGTGCCTGTCTTGCACATTATCTTGCGCATTCTGAGTTTAGGGTCAGGAGTGAAGACAGATTAGAGATTCATGTCTAGCTGTTTGTGAATGCTGACTCAAATCCTTACCCTGATCAGGATAAAACAGCGAGACATGAATCCATATCCCGTCGTCGTTCTTCTGCCTTCGTTCACAACGAATATTTTAGCAAAATTCGTTGTGAACTTCGTTCTTCACGAAGGCAGAAGGACAAAGACGGGATATAGTTTCATGCCTCGCTGTTTTCTTCTGGATCAGGGCAAGAATTATGGTCAGTATTCATAAACAGCGACACACAAGGGAAGCACGTTGAGCAACCACCAGTGACGTCCAACTCAGTATGCGCAAGATAATGTGCAGACGGCAAAAATTGTCAAGTATGCCTTCGTCTTCGTACTTCGTTGCCTTGCTCAAACTCTCTAGTAGCCGACGTTGGGAAGTTAGTAGTTAGTTCCCGGCGAAGGGCCTTTGCTCGAAAACGTCGAAGTTCTCCTTATATTTTTCATGCAGGTCGGTGGCGTAGCCACGGAGGGGACTGGGGAGACGAGTCCCCCCCCCACTCTCCTTCAGAACCACCTTCGAGATATGTTTAAATCCGTTGAGAAACTGGGGGGGGGGACACTGATCCGATTTCATGTCCAGCTTATTATTTGCAATCTAATAACTGAAGACGCAGGAATTCTTGACCGAATTATGATGTTGTAATCTTCTGAAATTTGTAAAATCTCACCCCAAAATGCACAAGTGGCGTTTCAGAGACTCTGAATTTCAAAATTTCCCGGACCCCCTACAGTGTTCGCGCCATTGGCGCTCAACCATTGAACTATAAATAAACTGGAAGGCTAACTCAGGGGGGCGGGGGAATTGAAGCCAGTGCATTTTAGTTTTTCTGAGTTATGAGCAGAAATACTCAACACTGAACGTTGAGCTATATATCAAATTGAAGCTATTGAAAAACCCTATTTCGTGTAGAAATTTCAAGACTTTAGCTAAAAGGGAAATATTGAAAAACGACAAATATAATTGCCGATGATTTGCCATTTTGCAGTTGTTTTTGTATTTTTTAAATATTTTTCTTTTCGCTGAAATCTTGAAATTTCCACACCGAATAGCAATTTTCAATAGCTTCAATTTGATATACAGCCCAACGTTTGGGATCAAGTATTTCTGCTCATAACTCAGAAAAACTATTTTGGCTTCAACAAATCATAGGCCTTCATCATAGCAGTTAGCCTTCCAGTTTATTTATAGTTCAATGCGCTCAACTTCCCCCCCCCCCCCAATAATACTTGTAAACCCTGGCTACGCCACTGATGCAGGTATATAGTTGCATCCAGCCTAGTCCCAGTCGTTCTGAAGCAAACGCGGATACGCGGATGTGGTATGAGACTGGGACCTATGTGTGACGTCACAGCTCAAGCGCTCGGCACAGCACACCCAGGCATAAAACTTATAAAACACTTAAAGCAGCGTTCAGCGCGAGAGCCTGGGACTAGGCTAAGTTGCATCTTCATCAATCCGAAGCTTTCTTATTATTGCCACTACCTACACTGGTACAGACCAGTTCAAGATTACCCCCAGTGAGCTCTACGTATGTCTGGAATAAGAACTCGCGTCCAAGAAGTGAAGCCAAAGATGGTGGAAATAGGGCCAAAAAAAAAATATGTGGGTTTCCGGTTTCCCGACCCTACCTAGCTTTTGGACGTCGAAATCCCGACCCTAAACTTTTTTATTGGATCATGCTTGTAAGTGTTTCCACTTAGAGGAAAAAGTTTGTGGAAAATTGAAATTTGAGGCAATATTAGGGAAATTTATTTTTGAATGTGGAAGCACTGACTAAACAAAATGGCGTCCGCTTGTTCGGAAAATTAAAAAAAAAGTTAAAAAAAAAAAGTTAAAACCGACCTACCCTACCTAAGTTTTTATAAGAAGAAACCGGAAACCCACATATTTTTTTTTTGGCCTAGACAATTTCCATTATAGACTAAGTTTTTATCTTGGCAAAAAAAAAGTATATTCCCAGAAAGAACATACTAAAATTAGTAAAATTGCAAAGTTTGGTTGCGAAATGTTGTAAAATGCGGAAAATATAGCCTTGCAAAGTTGACAAATTTGTATACTTTTGTATTGCGTGCGGAAACTGCACATTTCACCACATTTGGGCCGAAAATGGTAGCAATTTCCGCACGCAATACAAAAGTATACAAAATTTGCAAACTTTTCAAAGCTATATTTTCCGCATTATTTACAACATTTCGCAACCAAACTTTGCAATTTTACTCATTTTAGTATGCTTTTTCTAGCTGTGGTGATTTATTTGCATCTCTTTGCCTAGTTTTAAAATTAGTCAAAAATGGGAATTGTCTACTAACAGTCAGTCCCTTCCTATATTGTTTTTGTATACGTGGTGCAATCAACAAAATTTTCATGTCTTTGTGTCGTTCTTTAGATGTGAATAATCTACCCGCCTGGTCTCCTTATCTTTCATCAAATTTTCTACCTCAATACGCTGTCGCTGTTATGAGATCAAATCGCTGGCCAGGAGCTTATGCTTTTGCTCATGATACGTAAGTACCATTGATGTCGTACCACGGCTTGATTATTTTCTTGTTTACTACTAGTGCGAAGCAGCACACTATTTGTGAAACTGCTTGTTGATTCTTGCATGCACAGTTGACTTGCATGAGTCCGTTTGTCTGTGGGATGTGAATATAGACGGAAATTTTAATTTACCGTGTGCGCATGTTATTTCCATTTCGGTCGCGTTACACACGTAAAAACAAGTCTGCAAACAAGTTGTTACAAGTCTGTTCACAAGCTGTCGACAAGTTGTGTTCGCACTGCTTGTTCCAAGTTTGTTGTAACAAGTTTGAAACAAGCTGTTAACAACTTGTAACAAGTTTGAGGGCATTATCAGCCTTGTTACAAGACTGTGGTAACAAGTTTGTTACAGCCGTGATATAACAAGGATGTTACAAGGTTGTCAACACAAGGTTGCAACAATCTTGTTATATCAAGCATGTAACGGACTTGTCAGAACAACCTTGCAACAAGTCTGATAATTTCGACAAGGTTGTTACAAGTTGTTCCAAGCCTGTTGACAACTTGTGACAAGCAGTGCTAATACATCTTGTTGACGGTTTGTTGGCAGACTTGTTACAAGATGTGAGATTTTTACGTGTGTATCAGATCATCTATCTATACATTATATATATCCACAACAAAGTTTTCAAAAGGCTTTAAAGTGTTAAAATTCAGGAATTTTTCTCACAGGAAATTTGAGAACATTTACGTTGGCTGGGGTCAAAAGTATCTTCCACATGGCTACACACCTCCCAACTTGCCCCCGGTAATGGAAGAATTCCCAGGGGGTGCGGACATTACAGAGATAGATGACCCCACCGTGGAGGAAGAGCAAGAAGCGAAGGCCAGGCAGGAGGTGGATGTGGAGCCTGGGGATGACGGTGATGACGTCGACGATGAAGATGACGATGATTAATGCGCATGTCTGATCTGAATATACATACTTGACTGATATAAGATTTGTAAATAGATGTTTATAGGGTATATATAGTATACTGTCTGTGTACACATACATAAGGATTTGGGGAATACACTTTTTATGCGTGTATTTTCGGCTGTACACACATCTAACTTAAATATGGAGTCGTGTTTTCGAAGTCACATTGCGGATTGGCGTATTTCGACGTAGCGGGGTTTTTGATGCATAAGGTTTTTTATCGAGTATTTTCTGACACAAGAGCCATGACACTAAAAAACACCCACAGGGTGATCCTTGGGGCGAGCATCACCGAAAACCATTATGAAAGAAATGGGATAAAAATGTTGCTGGGATAAACCTTTGACAACATGGCTCCATGCCAGAAATTGCGCTATTAGGTGAAGGAGCACACTATTCTTGACACTGCTTACGTTTTTCTAGAGTTCGATCCCAGTCTTGTGCGACTTATATTAACATCTTAAGTTCAAGGCGTGTGTTATGTTTCCATCCTGCTATTCTATCTGGTTATAGACAGAAATGTATTGTTTCAAAAACGTTAGATGTAAAATAAAAATACATTTGTTTATCAGTTCATCAGATGAACAACACAAAATAGGCCAAAACTATGAGCCCAAAGTGTGCCGTTTGATGCAGCATTTTCTTTGTGATGATAAGTCCAAGTTACAAATATTTTTCTTTCATTATACGTGCCTCCTGCCTGGATATTTTGTCTAAAGTGATTTCTTTCATGATTTCATGGCATGGCAAGATTTTAATTGGATAGTAATGGACTCGACGTTTTATTACACTCATGCTTTGAAAATTTTATTTTTCTTGATAAAATGACCAAAATTGCGGCCGTTTATGGTTTTAAATTTGAGACAGAACACTGATTGATAGTCAAAAAGTATAATCCTCCCCGGCGGGGAATCGAACCCCAGTCTTGCGCGTGACAGGCGGGGATACTCACACTTGACTATGCTACTGAGGATCGGTATAAGCACAGTTAATAAGAAATCGTTGAGAACAGGCCGGGGATAAAACTGAGGGGACCTATGGTTGCTGACGATCTGGTGTCACTCCGCCTCCGCAGAGTCGTATAGGATTGTAGGGATAGTAGAGGGCATTTAGTGGTGTGCGACGGGGGGTGAGACCGATGGTTGACAAAATGAAACGAAGACTAACAATTACGTAATTTGTTTCCCAAGTAATATTACGTAATTTTACTTAAAATTCGTAAGGCTCTGCGGAGGAGAGTGGTCTTGTGTTTTTATATGATCTGTAATAGCAATGGAACTGGACTTCATTGCTATTACAGATCATATAAAAACACAAGACCGTCTTTTTTTGCTCATAAAAATAACTTTATGCAAGGAGAACAAGAAAGCGCAGCCTCATCACAATCTCGTACCAGCGCCATCGTTGAGTTGCTCTTGGCTCTAAGTAAAATAAGCCCTTCACGCTTCACGCAAAAAGTATAGGGGGCCCTCTAGAGTTGCTCTACATTCTGTGACTCAGGTTTGAAAAACGATTCTGATTGGTCGATCCGAATCTCATGATTGATTGGCAAAAGGACTGGGGTTAATTTAGAAAATCTGACGTCATTAGAATAAATTTAGCTTATGGCACTATGACGTATATATTGTTGTAGCCTGCGAGCAGGCTCTCTGGGGAAAGAGAGCCTGCAAGGATCCCTTTGATGATTCGGTGCATGCGTCCAATATTTGGACGCAGTGCTCTGATTGGTTGATAACTGATTCATATGAAGTGATTGACAAGCTTCCATAAACTTGC